>ML315917.1:0-163386 GCA_005239505.1 Nicotiana paniculata | reverse complement strand
TTGTCACTTCTATGGTGTTTTCTTGTTGAATCCTTCGAAATCCTTCTGAATCTCCTCCGTCCCTTCCAATCTCCTCGTAGTTGTGTTTTAGGAGTCTACTTATATGTTTAGGGAGAACCCTAACCGTGTAGGAGACTTCTATTTCAACTGGGAAACACTTAACTCATCAAAACTCGGATTTGGCCGAAACTGGGAACCTCGGGCGTTTGGGCTCTAACGCACCCCTAAAGACAGGGCAGGCCTTGCGTGTGGGCCCTAACGCCACCCTAACTCCAGGGGCTTCCTGGCTTTATGGGGTAAACGCCCCCCTAACGCCAGGTAGGGTCAGGCTTTAGGGGGCAAACGCCCGACTATCGCCCGGATGTCTCCTTTTGCGTATTTTCGACGTATTTGCATCCCTTTAGCTCCGTTTCCATATCCAATTCACCTACACATGAAATAAACTCCATTAAGCACATAAAAAGTATATTTTTATCATTAACGCACCTCAAATGTAAGGTATATTACATATTAAACTATGCATTTTAGTCTCGCATCAGCTACTAAGAGCGGAACTCAAGACCTAAATACTAAGTAACCTTAGAATGGGGATGCCAATCTTATACAGAAAATACCGCTATCTAAAGTAACCTTGCAGGGGGTCTGCGCGGATTGATAGCGGATCGAAGGGAGTGTGATAGGGGATCATCTATCCGGGTCGGTGCCGGATTCGTGCAAAAAAGTAACATCCGAGATTTATGAACAGACCGGATTGGGACAGTTATACATTTGTGTATTGATAAGACCGTTTACTATTTCTTGAAGCTCAATCTCTCCCCCAGATGAACCATATAGCCAAGAGAAACCATGAACTAGAGGGCGTGATAGTCCAATTCTACATAGTTCTGTGATCTGCCGAACGAAATGGTTCCAACGAACCGGGCCGGGAGAGAGATACAAAGGCTTCTTATTCCACAACAACGAAAACAATTTTTACTCTTTCATTTACTAGGGGATTTCACTTGGAAAAGAAAATGTTCCCACGTTAAAATAGGCTCACAGACTACTTCAGGGCTGGAGTGAAGAGCCACAAAAGCACCTGTCAGGAACTGTGGTTTAACAAAAGGGGTCAAGAACTACATAGATCTGGGACTTTCCTTCCTTGGTCTGGGAGGTAAGTTATGCAGGCGTACAAATCTTCATAGGTTGTATTCGATCACGAATGACCCTAGAACGACGAACGAGGAGTATGAGAAGAGAGTTTCGAAGGTCAGATCTCACCATAAACCTGTCGTTTTGTTTTCTTCAACTTTGTGGTAATGAAAAGTACCCGCTCCGGCTCCAAACAAGACACCCTTATCTATCGAGTGAATCTTCAAATCATCATCTTCAAACCACGACTCCGATCACGTCTTTCTTTGATCCCCCTTCCCGGGCGGGGAAGAGAACGAAAATGGACCGCTGGATTCTATATATTTTGGAAACTAAAAGAGTGAGTGGTTGAAGGGCTAGAAAATGATGAGAGATATTTTGTTCTACCACAGAAAATTATTTGATTCTTGCCTTTCAAAAAATTTCCACAATATACCCGAACAATCGTTTATAGGATTTAATGATTCCTAACAACAGATTCATCTAATTTTATTTTCGTTCTTCCTGTTCCCGCGGCAGACATATGGTCGGTTGAAGCTGGATTTAGAAAGGATCAGCAGCGGTGCATATATGATATTTTAAGGACAAGAAATATTGGACTAGACTATTCCCATCTTTTGGGAATATAAGGGGAAGGGGAATATGCCAATGAAATTTAAGCAGGGGACAAAGCTGGTCACCAACAACGCCTTTGGCATGATAGGCAGACATCATATTAGGGTTGTCACCTTCTACCCGGAAAAGTATCCACCATTTTCTTTATCTGTTAAGTGTTGATTGGAGGAGGACTTGACTCTTAGATGACCCAAGCAAGTCATTAAGCTATTGGATGGATCCTCCTAACTGTAGTTACCGCGGCTTCCCCTTTTTTTTGGGGGGATCAAGTTCCTTCCCAACTGCCACCTATCGACCCCGACCTCTTTTAAGGTAGATTATTCTATTTCCTCCTTTGGTAAGGATTGGCTTTTTTCAGTATACCGCTCTGCGAGCAGATCGAATGAACATAAATATTTCTGAATATCATGAATATCCTTTGTCGCTTTTTCACGAAAGATAGAGGAGCGACTCCGGAGAGTGTGGGAATTGCTTCCATCACTAACCAGTTCAGCTTGGCTAGTGGTTTTTGTGTTCAAACCTCGAATCCGGACCTGTTTGACAAGACCAGATCCATCAACAAACCTAGGTCCAATATTTGCGTGTACGAGCTATCCATCAACAGACGGACATCTATTTCAAGTGCATATCCCATTTTTGCACAGCAGGGTAATAAAAATCCACGAGAAGCGACTGGGCGTATTGTATGTGCCAATTGCCATTTAGCTAATAAGCCTTTTTTTTGGTATGCCGCTCTGCGAGCAGAGCAAAGTTCTTGGTACATCTCAATGGGTTCAGAAACCACACGTTTCTCTGGATCATCATAGCATTGAGACGACCACAGGTTCCACCAATCCTGCTCTATCCAGTTTGAGGTCGTCTGAACCTAATACCCTGCTCCAGATTCCACTCTGCTCCTACATCAAATCCATCTTCCTCCGTAGTTCACGTTCATAGAGGGAGATTTCCCAAACGCTGGAGTTATGTCCTTTAAGCCATGGAAGTTGCATTTACTTTAATTGATGATTTCTCGGCTCACAAGCAACATATAGACTAAGGTTGCCCATCACTGTAGCCATCCATGTTAGCTCCATATGAGAGCCTTTTAAATAATGGCTAAAAAGGCACTCATCACTCAACTCAGCCCTACCTCTCTCGCTACTAGGCTCCATTGTTCGCGAAAAGTATGGAGCTCTAATCCGAAACCAAGGAGGTACTAACTAACAACTGAGTCCTCTCCGAACCGCAGGAGATAGTTGCCCATCATACGGCTCACCAACTTCACTTGCCTCTATGGGAGGCTCGCTCGGCAGGTGCTTGCAGCTCGCTCGTTGTCTACTAAATGATCCTTCACTGCCCGCCCGACCCCTATCTTTAATCTTAAGTAAAGTGATGTCAAATCAATGAAGTGAACAACCCAACCTCTTTGTTTGAAGCTTTGGGCTCCCTGCTAACACTTTTTCAGATATTCCTCTCAGAAACTACTTTCCTACAGAGAAAATAGATATCCACCATATAGGCAAGGTAAGATCTATGATCAGAAGGAAAGATAGTGGCAAGGAACCAACAATCAACTTACCGCTTTTGATGTCCCACGATTCTGCTAGTTTAGAAACAAAGGAAAAGGACAGGGGTCGCTAGGTCAGACTTGAATGATCGAATCGATTCTTTCACTTTGTCGAACTCGAAATGGAGGCTCTTTGCTTCGATGAAAGCCTTAACGCTCACATTCTACGGGGAACTTTTTGACTATTTACCTTCATCAAAGCCGGAAGTCAGAGTCGAAAAGAGGATTCCTCTATTCTTTCTCTCATTCAAAACCGTGCATGAGAATTTCATCTCACACGGCTCCTAAGTGATAAAAGAAAGAAGAACCCTCGGTGAAAAACTGTAATACACCCTGAGGAATTCCTACCAGCAGTGTGGGTGGGGGTAGAGCCTCTAGCGCCAATGTCGATGAATCAAAGGTGTCTGTTTATGGTATGGAATAGGAAGAGTTTGTTCCATTCTTAGGGATAAGAAGGATCCACTGGAAAGATTAGAGTAGTATCTTCATTAGCCGGAGGGGCTGTTCTTATTTTACCGGAGGGGTTTGAATTAGCTCCTCCCGATCGTATCTCTCAAAAGGAACCCGCTGTGCCCCATTGACTAAGAAGGGGGCGGACACAGCAGCTACATATACCCCTTCGCCTCCTAAAACGATCTACTAAATTCATATTGTTCCAAAGGATCAAATGGTTCCTAGCGTCAGTCATTTCGCTCCCAAAGAACTCCCTAAAAACGTTGCCAATATCGACAACAACTCCTGTTCAAGCTCTTGTTTCGGTTCCCGCAAAATAAATTGTTGTGTCGTGTAGCCCTGCGGATAATTCGAATACTAGAACATCCTTCCATCCCTCATTCAATCTGATCTACCGGCTCTAAGACTGCAAAAAAGACTCGTGGGAAGTAGACAGAGGTAACCCCCCAAATTTTTTTACATAATGGTTCACTTCCTACCCATAGTTAGCATGTATCTTCACCGGTTATACTTTAGTATCACATCGTAGACCCCCACCCCGACGCTATCTCCGAGGGTTAACACCCCATAGATCAGATCGTGAACTCTTTCAGACCCTTAGTTTCACTTGGTTGGCGTAGAGTTCCAGTCTGCCTTCCACCGAATATAAACTGATGTGGGATCTAGCGGCTCCAGCCGCATTGACGATAGTCCTTCATTGTGACTTAGATCGGGGGACATTTTTAAATTATCTCCTAACTAGTGGAACAAGAAAGACATGGATGGTTTACTCATGTAAAATAATAAAAAAATGAGCTTTCGTGTTGTGTGATTCTGCCCCCCACTCTGCCAGCAACCCTGCCTTCTGTCTGTTGCCATAGAATGTATAGGTAGGGATTGTAAGAAAACACAACTCTATTAGACATTTATCTGGAAAAAGCTGGAAGAAAGACGAGAAAGAAAGGTTGCCTACTACTAATAAGGGCGTGACTGAGTCTTGGTTGATTAGTTGGCCTTTTCTTGGTCTGGTGTGGCTAACAGGAGTATAACTACTGGACCAGTAAAGATACTACCGCAGTGGGCTTGAATCTCCTTAAAGAGAGCGAGATATCCGCTTACGGGATTAGAAGCAATGACCAAAAAAAATAATATATAAGTTCATGATTTCAAGATTTGGTGATTCTGCCATCATAAAGTCCCCCCCCCCCCCCCCCCCCCCCCCCCACCCCCACACTCACACACACACACACATATATATATTAGTCTCAAGATACGCGCTTTGCGCGTGTACCATGTCCATGGTATATAACTTTTACAGGGTGCTAAATATTAGGATTTGATTTATATAAGGAAGAAATTTAGTTGATTTTAGTGTCCAAATATTAGTACTTCCTACATAATTCAAATATATGAAGTTTTAATAGATAAAATTTTGATTAATTTAAAGTCATACATATTAGGAATAATGTTTAAATGATAATTCCATCTAATGTGAACTTTTTTCTAAAGCGAAAATAAATTGAATGAAAATTTTACTAAGATGCTTCGTACTTTTTATATAGTATAGATATTGATATAAATAAATTAACAAAATCTTAATAGGGTGTTTTACCTATTCAATAAGAACTTCCTAATTTTAGAAAAAAGAAATATAGAAGGACTTTCTAATTGAAACTAGATAGTTTTGGCCCGCGCTTAGCACGACCCAAATGTTATAAAAGCTTGAACAGTAATTTAATATTACTATCTTTGTTTTGACATGCAATTGCAGAAAGAAGAGATTGAAACATGTAAATAAATAGTACCAAACCAGATATATATAACATTGCCTATTAACTATTTTATATTATTTACAGGCGTTTAGGGACAATGTTTCTATTGTACAAAGGTTAATAAAACATCTACCACAATGACTGCAAAACAACGTGCAAACTCGCACATTCTTTACATCCCTCACACTAACCTGTCTAGGTATGTACTATTTGCGTATTGACAGACTGTAATACAACTATAATGCTGCAATAAGTCTCCATTTTTGCAGGCTATGACAATAATATTGCACCTGTAAAAATTATTTCTTCTCATTAGCCCAACTCAATTTTTGTCACATAATGTAGCCAAAGAATAGAACTTGCAGCAAACCACCAATATAAAATTTGATAAAGTAAAGGTGTTATGCAGTAAATTGCCATGTAAGTCGGCATTTGTAAAAGGTAAGAAATGTAAATGAAATGTCATGTAAAAACTTGGACAAATAACTTACCAGCGACATGCGTTTTTTGCCGTTTAAATAAAGATTAAAAAAATATAGTGGAAGACAAAAGATTGATAACAAGCTACTGTACATAACATTTATACAAAATAGATTCAGGTATTCACCGTGCAGCCTTAGTTTGGATAGCAACAGCTTAGAATAAGTTACTATATGTTTTCTTTGATCAGTTAAGAAGATGCATGGTTTGGTCCTTTTGGAGCATATTTATTTAAAAGAAGCTAAATAGGATGCCCAAATGACCTGTATTAGTGTGTAGGAACCAGTAATAATAACAATATTAGTTTGGTATAGTTTCTTCCAGGCCAGAAAAGACAGAAAGATGGGAGGGACTCTGAATAAGAAAATCCTCATCAAGCAGCTTCATAGCAGATAGTGAGAAACTGGAAGTTAAATTCCATTATACTCTGAAATTTTCATTCAAAGATAATACATCGATATATTTTTATCTATAACTAATATTCACAAAATTAATACACGACTCAATGAACAAATTGATTAATAATACTTCAATACTGAAATAATTAATACAAAATAGTAATACATTACTTTAACTGTAAACAAGACACTTTATGAAGAGTTTAATCGCTCACCGATTAGTATAAAATGTTGATTCGTGTCATGCGAATGATTAAGGATTTGATATTCTGACTAAAATAATATATCTAACAAAATCTCTATAGTTTGCACCTTATTCTCTTCAACTCAACCACTGTTAAATTCAAGAAAACTTGACCTTAACAAAATGCAAGTAATTGAAGATCCAAAGGATGCTAAGACTAAAGTTTGGGGCAAGGGGCGAATAGAAGACATGGAAAACAATAAAAAGAGAATGCCAATACCTATTTGTTGCTTTTATAACTAAGTATATGATCATAAAGAATTTTTTTTTCCAGTTATTACAAAAATACATGAGTAACTTCATTATAGTTATTTCTATACTCTATATCGCATTTGAACAATGCAAATAAATTGAAGATCTAGTCGAGATATTCAAGCTAAGTATTATGGTGGCATGAATCATCAAACTGTGATACTACTATACTTATTTCAAATGCACATGTCATGATAATACCTGACTTCTTGATCTGTCATCCATGAACTGCTGAATCCTAGTCCCTGGCTGCACAGTCGTCTTTCTTGTTCTTGTCCACCTTTACTTTTAAGACATAATCATAGATGCTAACTTAAGACCCTCTTTATCCTTGTTCACATTTAACATGGAAAAAACTTCTTTTCAGCTAATATAGCTGCCAAAAAGACTTAACAACACACAAAGATATTATTGTTGTCAAAAATAAAATATTACATAATCACTGAAATAAAATTTATGTACACAAACCAAAAGAGAATTTTAAAACTCTAACTCTTCCCTCTACTCCAAAACAACTGCAGTCCTCATTAAGGAGTATGCCTACTTTAGTAAACAGAAAATAAATCAGCTTGATGTGACCTTATTTTCTCGATTTTAGAAAGAAAGTTCTAAACCAGCAAAATTATTTATCAAAGCATATAGAGGAAATTTCTATGCAAGTCTCCATGTATTTTAGCATAGGTTGATTCTATCTTAGAACTTCACAAAGCCGTCAATTATTAAAGTACTTTGCCCTTATCTATTGGTTCTATATCCGCTTTAAGACCTCGCTTTTAGGTTTTGGCGGGTCTTCAGATCTATCATTTTGTGTAACTTTCATTAGGCTAACATGCTGCAACTTTTGATTTGGGTTGTGCTGTTTATGGGCCAAATATTTAAAATAAATACGCAGAAAAAAGTACTGTCAGCTAAGTTAGCATCATTCAATACAAATAACTGAACTTGTACATTAAAAAAATAAATTTTAATTAAGTGACCATTTTTCTAAAGATCGAGGCTTGAAAAAGATATTAAACTCGAATTCTAACTACATGTTTAAAATTAATTAATTTGGATATACAATATGTAAAATGTAAATTGAATTTCATTGGCATACATCACAATCAAAACAACTTAGGTGAACATACTATATACTATATAATTACATAATCAAACTTTGAGAGAAGACCTGATATGAATTGGTAGTGCGTCCAATTATGATTAAGAAGATCTAGAATGAATAACAAACTAATCCCTTAGTGCAAGATAAATAAATTTATGCACACAGAGCAATAACACAATCTGTTGTACTTCTACAAAAAGGGCCCAGTTTGGCCCAACGCACAACCAAATTTAAGACTTCCATAAAGTTTAGTGCAAGATAAATAAATTTATGCACAAAAATAGAGAAGGAGCATAAATTTCCCAATAAGAAACAAAAACTGAAAAAATGAGGATAATATCAAGTAGCAAAAGAAGAATTATACTTAAAATGCTGAAAAGAAAATCCATTAAAGTTTTTCTCTTGACACATTAACATGCATAGAAACGAAAATATCTAGTGTCTGAGTTGGGCAAAAATCAAGACTTTTTTTAGCTGATAGCAGATTAAACAAATTATAAGCTTGGAAGAAGATTGAAGAGGGTTAGGCAAAATTTCAGCCACAAAATTTAAAGATCTAAAGAAAACTGAAGACGATTTGGGCAAAAATTAAAATAAAAAAACCCAGTTGAAAAGATGAAGAGAAATGAAAGAGTAGTATAAACTAATGAAGATTGTTGGAATAGAAGAGTCATCTTGCACATGTTTTTTTCGGAATGAGAAGGATTGAAGGATGCTTCTAGAGTCTGTGTGTTTACCGCCGCCTATTTGTATAATGGCAATTTTAATAAAAATATAAAATTACTCTTTTATCTTTGGTCGACCAACTTGGCTCTTCTATATAATAGAAAAACTTTATTGCAAATCATTCCGTACTTAGTACTCAAATATCGATTTGAAAGTCAATTTTCTAATTTACATTGATATTTGAATCTTTCCTTACTTAGTATTCAAATAGTCTTTTGATTATAAAATCGAATGAACATATGACTTATATATCCAAATAAGGAAAAAATTGATAATAAAGTTTGGTTGATTTTAAAGTTCTAATTATTAGGAGGACAATTCAAATTACAATTTAGTCTAACGTGAAATCTATATTTAAAGAACAAAAAAGATGAATGATATTTCTTTAAGGGTATTCGTGTTTCTAATATAATATAGATATATCACTACTATTAAAGATGAAAATCTTATGTATGTTCATTGTAATGTGAGATTGCAATGTGAAAATCTTAAAAATTGCTTCTGCTATTACTCAAAAATATATATATATTTTTTTAAAGTTTCGCCTAACATCTTTAACTTTAAAATTACTTTGGACCAAGAAGAAACACGACTAAACATGCTATAAGTATAGTGGTAAACAGTAATCCTTGGGAGAGGAGGTTGTGCACAATTGAAAAAACTTTAGCTTGGGGAGTAAGAACAAGACAAAAAGAATAAGAACTATGTGGAATTTTTTATAATATTCAATGCATAAGGTACAAATATACTTTTGACTAAATTCTAAGTTTGCATGCTAAAGTTCTAGAAAGTGCAGTATATTGTTATCTTGTATTCTTGTTCTGTTGGACTTTTTCTTTCCTTAATTTTCTTCTAAGTGTAACAAGTTTACACACAATCAATAAGGTTAAAATATCCTGGTCAACTATATCTGAGATTCTTTCCCTACTAAAAGTAAGTACTCTTAATTATTTTCCTAAGGCAAGAACATTAAGAAAATTGCAATATTCTTAATTAATTAGTTTTGGATTTAGAATTTTTTGGTACAATTATTTGAAATACTGTACTCATTGACCCGACTAATTTAGAGTCATATTGTATAAGGCCTGTTAAAGAGGAAATCACTTCCTTCATGGGATTTTTTCATTTTCAAGTCGCGTAATTATGGATCCATAACCTCTAGTTAAGGATTAAGTCTCGTCCATTCCACGAAAGATAAGAGTTCTTTTGCTTGAATTCATACGTACTAACAACTTAATCATCTTCTTTTCCTATAAAAATGCTCTCCCTAGATTCTTGAGACACGAAGAGTGACAACACATGATAATGAGAGAATAGAACTATCCATTTCTCATTATGTACAATTGACTAAGAAATATAGTAGTAAAGATATTAACATTTATAATGTTACGATAAGTGATTTAATGAAAATTTTGAGTATTAAAATTATAATAATCTCAAAGTGATTCAGTTTTATGGAACTCAAAAACTGAAAGACAGACTGAGAAATTAAAAGTCTAATCATATATGTAACTTGCTAAACTTATTCCATTGCCAAATTTCAATTTGAAAGATTATGTCTTATGTCCCCAAAAGTTGCACTCAGAAAATTGATAGTATATGGTGAAAAGGAAAGAGTTTGTAGCTAAAATGCATTTCATTTTCACCAAAAATATAACTTCTTCCATTCCAATATATATGGTGGTATTTGATTCGGCACGAAATTTAAGAAATCAAGTAAAATTTATAAAGCTTATGGTCTAAAATAAATTTTAAATATTGTGTTGCTATAGATCATTTCATTAAGGATAAAATATGAAGTTCACAATTAAATTATTTTTAAATAAAAAAGTATAACTTTTTTATCGGGACAAGCTAAAAAAGAAAGCATGACACATAAATTGAAACAGATGGAATACTATTATTTAACTTTTGACTATGCCAAATTATTCCTCCAAACATAAGGCTCTTGAAATGAGAGTTGCTACTCTAGGACTCTAATTGATTTTAAGTTGTCCCTATAAATATATAAAGGTATATGAAACATTGTGGAATACAAATGTCCAACATTTCCCCATAGTTTCCACAGAAATGGAAATTGAAACTTTGCTTGGTTGATTGCAACAGCTTCAACATCTTTATGTTTTGGAGATATGGGCAGATGTAAGTTATTGGTTGGTATGGACACACGCGTACATGTATATTTGTTATATATATATATATATATATATATATATATATATATATATATATATATATATATATATATATATATATATATATATATATATATTACATACGCATGTATCCATAATAAGCGAGATTAACATACAATTTCATTTTACTGTGGGGTGTATGGGCATGTCATTTGAGACTCAATACCTTGCTTTTTTAAATACTCCTGCAATAGTTTTTGGGAGATGTACTTTTTACCATTATCTGACTCAGTCCTTTGATACAAAGGAAGGACAAAACTAACCTTATCCTCAGTATAAGTATGTTTGAAAAAGCGGATGGCTATTGAGGAGGTTCGAATGGAGCCAGTTCCTTTTCTCTCAAGTTAGGTTGTCAAGGACGCGTCTGAAGAGGAGTTGATCGTCATTAACTATTAAGTTTTTTAAGTACTAGTCTCAAGGTACATGTGATGCATGTGTACCTCATATCTATGAGTACTAGTTTATGTTTGAGTAATAAAATAAAGGTAAATTACATAAGTTGCCACCCGACCTATGGCCCAAATCCTCCTTACACAATTTTTGTGGACCATAATAACCTTACACACGCAAAACCCATTTCTATCTATACTAGGACCCGATTTCCATCTTCTTCTTCCTCCTTGAAAGCTCTAAATTGAAGAAAATTTTATCTTCTTGAAGCCAAAAATTATTCCTCTTCTTGAAGCTCGAAGCCAATATTACAATCTTCTTCTATTTATTTCTTCTAATTTCGACATAAGGGTTAAATTTCTAGGGCTCAATTTTAAGGTTAGGAAAAATGCATAATCTGAGAAAATTTTGCTATTGGGGCAAAGAAGTTGTGGTGATACAGTCATGGAGTATTGATAATCCGGGTCGTCGATTTTACGGATGTTCATTATATGAGGTAAATATCAATTGTACTTTTATAATCGATTTTATATTTCATAATAATTTTTTCTCTTCAAGTTTTTAGAGGGACAGCCGATCGACATGTAATTTCTTTGTGTGGTTTGATCCCCAACTCCAGAGCACTTGAAAATGGTGATTTTGGGGCTGCTGAAGAAGAAGAGGGTATTTGATGCATTGTTGAAGGAAAATAGAAACCAAAGAAATTGGAGGAGATTGTGTGTGCTGATTTTAATTGCAATTGTGTTGAAGTTGATTGTGTTATGTAGTTCTAAAGATTGTTATATAATGTAAGAAAATGAATGAAGTTTTTTGGTAGATTTTGTATCCCTTTGTTAGAAATGAATGAAATCCTTTGGCAATTGTTAATGTTGTTTTGTTTGAGTTTGTTGTTGTGTGAGTTGAATGAATTTTTTTGGCAATTGTTAATGTTGTTTCGTTTGAATTTGTTGTTGTGTGAGCTGATAGTGCAGATAAAACACACCTCAAATTGTGGATGATAAAACACTATTGAAACATAGTGAAATAGTGGCTGATATACAGCTCAAAATGCTGAAATTGTCCAGAAATAACAGCATACAAAAATGACAGCACAAATGCTTAACAACATACCAAAATAACAGCATTCATACAACATTAAAGAGACGAATCTGCCCAGAAATTATCAAACACTAAAAACATATTTCATCATTGAGTAAAGGTGTTCATTACAGTCACCTAATAGCAGCTTGCCTTAACAAAAATATACGCTAACCAGTTTTACAACATACCAAAATAACATCAGGCTGCCTTAGCAAAATAACAACAAACCTAAATAGCAGTTCCAAATTAACCTAATAGCAGTTCCAAAATAAATTAACAGTGACAATAACCGAATGCAGTAGTTGTTCTTGGATGGCAGGGATGATGAACTTGTTTGACTTAAATTGGATTGGGATGTGGTAGTTCTGGAACGAGTTGCAGTAGTTCTTTCAAGTTGTCTTCTAGTAATGATTGGTCTACCATTCCATTTTACACCACTTCTTGGCTTGTATGCACACTCCAGAATATCTGCCGAGGACCCCTTTTCACCACCATTAGAGACCACTCTTGGCTTACCTCCACCAGACTACCAAAACAGAAAATATTTAGTAAAGTTGTTAAAGCAAACAAGATATAAAATTAACTTTGAACTACTTACAGAAAAACTTGTGAACCCACTACTTGATTGAAATAGTCCAAACCCAAAACTTCCCCTACCACTACCAGTTCCTCTTCCTCTACCAGCAGCAGTTCCTCTTCCTCTACCACCAGCAGCAGTTCCTCTTAGTAGTTGGAGTTGAAGCTTTGCCAGCAGTTCTTGTTCCTCTTGCTCTACCTCTTCCTCTTCCTCCACATCTTTCTCTATATGAAGCATTTGCAGGAGTAGAATCTGCAGGCCTTGGTTTCTTAGGGCAGCTCCTCTTGTTGTGTCCATATCCACCATGGTTTGAACATGTCATCTCCATACCCCTTCTTGAAAGCTTTCCAGACTTAGGATGTTCAGTTTATTCTCTTCTTCTCTTCTTCTCTTCTTCTATGGTCTGCCAGGCATCTTTTTAATTGGTGGGGGTTCAATTGGTGAATTGGTAGATGTTGGCCACATCTGCATGTTTGGAATAGGCTGGATAAATGTTGAATATGCCTTCAGATAGGTGGATTTGTGGTACCAGTGAAAGATGTAGTTAATTGGCTCAATGTTCTTGAAATGCATAGCAGCAATGGCATGAGCACAAGGGATACCCTTCAGCATCCATGACATGCATGTACAAGTTTGAGCTTGCATATTCACACAATGCTTCAGCACCACTCTTAATGAGGTATCCTCAACCTCATAGCCATATTTACCATTCCACTTGATTGTACACCTCATAGATTGGGCCATGTTATCCTGATACACCTTCATAGCAATTGGGTATATATCACATATCCATGTATCTGCAAACTCCCTCAACTTTCCTATTCTCTCCATCATCTTCACTCTAATTTCCTCCAACATTGTGATAATTGTCTTGTGCCTAGCAGCAAGTATCCAAGCATTAAATGTCTCGCACATATTGTTGTCAATTATATCACATCTACTATCACAGTTGAAGTATGCTCTGCACTAGGTTTTCTTGTTATACCTCAAGAGGCTCTCACATATCCCATTCCCAAGAATATTCAAACTGTCTAGGTGAAATTTCAGTTCTGCCACACATGATGCTCTAGCACACCTCCAGAAGTTGTTTCTCATCTCTAATCCTCTCCGATCTTTGGACCAGTTTGCTAATATATGTTTGGCACACCACCTATGTTCACTTTCAGGCAACACTTCTGATATAACTTTAAGCAATCCCTTAAACATAAAAAGAATTGAATTATTTGCCAACATAAACAGAAATTAGAAAAAATAAATATTGACAGAAATAAGAAACAGAAGAATATATTCACCTTTTGTATATCAGACATGATAGTAAGATCCCTTCCATCTTGAATATTTAAGTCATGAGTCACACACTTCAGAAACCATGTCCAAGTGAAACTGTTCTCAACCTCTACAATGGCCCAAGCTATAGGAAACATCTGATTATTGCCATCCTTTGATACTGCTACAAGAAGTTGACCCTTACAAATGCCTTTCAGAAAACAACCATCAAGGCCAATTATCCTTATGCAACCTTCAGACCATCCTTTTTTCATAGCATAGAAGCAAACATAAAATGAATTGAAGACAAGCTTGCCTTCACCTTGATCTTCTACCTTCACAACACAAGTTGTACCTGGATTTGTCTGTAACAAAATATCTCTATAATCATAGAGTCTCTTGAACTCAGCATGCACATCACCTATTATCTCCTTCAGTGGAAGATTTAGATTCACTATATTTTTCTTCTTCTAAGACAGTTGTGCTCTTAAAGCTCCACTATTAGACCCACCAACCCCTTTACTATCCTCATTTATGTCAACAACGCATAAAGGGGCAGCATGAGTCACATAAATATCTAAGGTATCCTCATCTTCCAATTCATTACAAATGTCTAAAATATACTTGTCTGTGAGAATATTTACCAATTTATCTGTCCTATCCATTGGAAAAATATGCAACTCATCCACATTTTTGAATTCATAGATCCTAGTGTAGTTCATCAGTTCAATAAAAGACAGTAAATCCACATCTACATCTAAAGTCAATGTTTGACTACCACCCACATAACGAGCAAAGTTACCAGGAACTAATACCACATCATGGTACCACCTGAGGGTAATGATTTTAAAAGACATTTTCTACAAACAAACAAGGGACAAATAAATGGACTGCCACATACAACAACTGAAAATAAAGAACTACAGATGAAATATAAAAGTGGAGACAAAGACAAGAGCATATCACATTGTTCAAAGCAATGCTATTACAATAATCAGTTAAACCCCTGACTTTACACACGGTTTGCAACACGACAACTTCAGAGTAATATCGACAACGACAAAAGATTCCCCTTTTAAAAAGTCCGATAACCCTAAGCAAAATAGAAGAAATTTCAAAAAAATCCTAGGTTCAACCCACCCACTACTAAAATAAACGGGTAATGCAAGGAAAAGAAAATTACAAACCTATTAACCGCATAAATCCACCGGAAATCCCCGATGAAAGCGTAGCTTGAGATGGTCGCCGGAATCGCTTTACAGTAGCTCCTTGTAGATGTATCGAATTATGAGTACTAACTTGGGTAAGTTTGGTTTTAACGCCTTTTACCTTCTGGGTCAGTTAGGGTCGGGTTAGTTATTATAAGATAATGGGTTAAAATTAAGTAAAGTCAAACGCATGACATACACAGATGTCTTATTAACAGGAACTAGTCAAAGGAGGTGTGTACTAGATACACTTTAGAAAGGTTGCTTGTGTAAGGTTATTATCATCCACAGAAAATGTGTAAGGGGGATTTGGGCCAAAAGGTTGGGTGGTAAACTATGTATTTAGACTAAAATAAAAGTGTTAGTTCCTGAGGATGATCATGATATGGATAGTATAACTAATCTAGTCAACAATAAACTGTCTCATAAAAATCCTCAATTATTAGTCATTAATTCAGCTTAGAATTTGTTCCAATTTATAATATCAAAATTTTAATATCACAAGTTATCATGTTTTCTTTTTAATTTGAGCTAGAACACATAACCCTTTAAAACCTATATAATATACGTATCAGTATGCAACTAATAATTTACGAATGTCAAAATAAATACAAATTCAAAGTACAGTAAAAATCAGAAAAAGAAAAAAACACTCAAAAAGGATACTAAAGCAATCTAGGGAAAGAAAAGGAGTTCAAATATTATAAAATATATTATAGTTCATATATAAATTTCAAAGTTAGCTTGGAAGAAATTTATATGATTATTATACATTATTCAAATAAAAACATAATTTACAGATAATTATTTTAATTAATTTAAAAATTTTAGATATAAGGACTTACTTCAAAAATGTAGAATTTAATAAATAAAATTGCAATTAATCTCAAGATATTATAGATTAATTTAAGAAAAATAACATTAAAGAATTGTAGTTATTTTGCGAAGAAAATTTAGTGCTCAAAGAATCCTTTTTTACATGTCTTCTTGACAAGTAAGCTGACGCTTATCCTTAAAAAAATTCTAATTTTTAGTACTACCAATTATACTTATATTACCTACTTCATTTAGGAAAGAATGTAAGGTAAATCTTAAGTGATTTTAAAGTCATAAATGTTTAAATTTTTTCAAACAAGGAAAAAAATTAATAACTTACGGTAGAAATCGGGGCCATCCGATTTTACTATTTGATCGAGACTGGAACGATGCATCGAAGAGATGAGGCATTGAGTTCGAGATCGAGGTCTCCTTCGAGATCGTGGTCGGTATCAATCGAAACCAAAGGAGATAGACTCCGAGTAATTGTTATCCAAATTTAAATCACAATATAAGTTTAATTGTTATCCAAATTTTAGGGTAAACAGTTTGGCGCCCACCGTGGGGCTAAGAATAATAGTGATTGTTCGATACTGATTCCGATAACATACACTACTTTACGCTTGTTCTTGTAAGTATTTTTATTTTCAGAATAAAATATGTCAAACTCACAAGCAGCATCCACACATGGTGATAATGGCCTCAGATTTCACAGGAAAAACGATAATATAATTGCTCCACGGGTCGAGGTTCCACAGGCTGATCTCGAGAGAGCACCGATTGCCAATCCAATCGACGTCAGTTCACATATCGCTCTAAATGCGAATTTGGGCACAGATCCCGAAGGGAGCGTACGTAGAGAAGATCGATCTGGTGGTTGAGGTACACATGGCAGAGGAGATGGAGGAGTCAGCCTTCAAGTGATATTTGATATGCTACAGGCCGCTATTGCACAACTACAAAATCAACATCGAGCGCCGAGTAGGATCGAACCAGAAGTCGCCCACCGAACCGAGTCAGTGCTAGAAAGATCGAATGCCAGTGGATCGGGGACTGACCCCGCAGTAATAAGATGCTCGAGGATCTCACCAAACGAATTGAATCGAGATAGAAGAAAATCGAGGCAAATGATAAGAAAGTAGAAACGTACAATTCCCTGGTTGATCAGATACGGGGGCACCGCCAATTTTGAAAGGGATGGATTCAAAGAAGTTTGTACAGAAGCCGTTTCCTCCAAGTGAGGCTCCGAAGCCCATTCTCAAGAAATTTCGTATGCCAGAAATCCTTAAGTACAATGGGACCACTGATCCCACGAGCATGCCACCTCCTATACATGCGCGATCAAAGGTAAAGATTTGGAAGATGATAAGATCGAGTCTGTTCTATTGAAGAAGTTCAGAGAAACTCTATCGAAGGGAGCAATTATTTGGTACCATAATCTAACGCCAAATTCCATTGACTCATTCCCATACTTGCGGATTCTTTCGCAAAGGCACATACCGGGGCCATAAAGGTTGCGACAAGGAAATCAGACCTTTTCGAAGTAAAACAGAAGGATAACGAAATGATTAGGGAGTTCCTGTCTCAATTCCAAACGGAACACATGGACTTGCCACCGGTCACAGATGATTGGGTTTTTCAAGACTTTACTCAGGGGTTGAATGAACGAAGTTCGATAGCGTCACGTCAACTGAAATAGAACTTGATTGAATACCCGACGGTAACCTGGGCCGATGTACATAATCGGTACCAGTCAAAGATGACCAATTGGGAACTCCTTCCAGTTTTGTACATCCGAACATGCCCGTAGGCAGAAACCAGAGAGATATCGATAGGGAACCTCGGTCGAACAGAGACTGATATCAATCATACGACGCAGATCACAGAAACGACGGCCTTGGACAGAGTTCTCGGGGACTCATGAGAAAAAGTGGTTTTGATATGCATGCCGATCCCACAGAGTCACCACAATTATCATAGTATAATTTCAATATCGACGCATCAGGTATTGTGTCGGAAATTGGGAGAATCAAAGATACTATGTGGCCCAAGACCATACAAACTGATCCTTCTCAAAGAAATCTCAATCTAATGTGAAAGTATCATCGCATACATGGTTTTGATCGATCTAGGTAGCTCGACAAATATCCCGATCGCGGGTCATAGAGCAGCTCGACCTACAAGATCAAATCGTACCTACAGCTCGAGTCTTGAATGGTTTCAACATGGCCAGCGAAATAACTAAAGGTGAAATCATTTTACTGGTGAACGTAGCTAGAACGATACAAGAAACCAAATTCCATGTAATCGAGGGCGACATGAGGTACAACGCCCTAGTTGGAAGGCCCTGGATCCACAACATGACGGCAGTCCCTTCGACTCTCCACCAAATGTTGAAATTCCCAATGTAGGACGGGGTGAAAACGGTATATGGGGAGAAACATGCTACAAAAGAAATATTCGCGGTCGATGAGATGATACCGATATCGTCCCTTTCGAAAACAAAGGGATCGGAGGTCAAAGGAAAACAGGAGGCCAAATAGCAACCACAACCACCAGCCTCGAATAATTCGTAAAGGCAGGGAATGGAAGAAGAGGACGACGACTACTGGATCCCTCGATCCTTCATTATTCATGAAGATTCCGACGCCACCAAATCAACAGTCGAAGAGCTGGAACGGGTTATATTGATCGAGTACCTGCCCGAACGAAAGGTATACCTAGGTACGGGGTTAACCCCTGAACTCAGGAAGAAACTCATCAAATTTCTTATTGATAATATGGATTGTTTTGCTTGGTCCCACTTATATATGACATGGATCCCACCGGAAATCATAACACATCGATTGGGCCTGGACCCGAAGTTCAGGCCAGTGAAACAAAAGAGAAGGCCCCAGTCCGAGGTAAATAATGCATTCATCAAGGAAGAGGTAACTAAGCTTCTCAAATAGGATCCATTCGGGAAGTAAAATATCTCGAATAGGTTAGCAAATGTAGTAGTGGTCCCTAAGAAAGGGAACAAACTTAGGATGTACGTAGATTATAAGGATTTAAACAAGGCATGTCCCAAAGACTCTTTTCCTCTACCGAATATCAATCACATGATCGATGCCTCGGATGGCCACGAGATCCTTAGTTTTCTCGACGCCTACTCCGGGTACAATAAAATTTAAATAAATGCGGAGGATCAGGAAAAGACTTCGTTTATCACTAAATATGGCATATGTTGTTATAACGTAATGTCATTTGGACTAAAAAATGGTGGTACTACCTGCCAACGCCTAGTAAACAAAATGTTCGAAGAACAAATATGTCACGACCCAAATTCCCAACCTTAGGGATCGTGATGGCGCCTAACACCACACTTGCTAGGCAAGCCAATATTAGAATTCGATTAACTACTTTGCATTTATTATCCATTTAAACATAATAAAATAATCTAAATTAAATTGAATCCATTGGTTACCGATAAATAATTTCCAAAGATAAAATAATAAACAATTGAATAAAACGAACCACGAACTAATTATATAAATAGATCTAGAACTACCCCAGAGTCTGGTGTCACAATTCACGAACTACTAAAGAATACTATAAGTACTGGGCTGAAAGAAATAGTGTAACTATTCTGAATAAAATAAAACAATGTTCATGAAAATAGGAGAAGACTCTAGGGATCTGCGAATACCGGAAGATATACATCGTGTCTCCGAACAAATGAATAGCGCTCTAAAAAAAACCTCTACTGGTGGCTAGTACCTGGGTCTGCACAAAAGAGTGCAGAGTGTAGTATCAGTACAACCGACCCCATGTACTGAGTAAGTGTCGAGCCTAATCTCGACGAAGTAGTGATGAGGCTACGGCGGGGCATTAACAACATATAACCTGTGACAATAATATATATACAATAACGCAATAAAATAATTCTACACGAACAAGAAAAATATAATTGAAACAATAAATATAATAACTCAGTCGCCTATTCCAAGCCTCAACTATCACCAAGATCTCACACAAGTTTCCGAATTTCCAATCTTTACTTTAAAATAACCGTATGTGCAGAATATGAGGAAAATACCGTAGAGTAAAACAATAAATTTCCAAATCTTTATAATAAAATCAGTAAAACATAATTATACTCCCATATCAGTTTCTTGTTGCGGCGTGCAACCCGATCCCACCTATCCACCCTTATCACTATCATTTATCTACCCTTATCACAACCCCCTTATCACAATTAATTTTTTTTATTCATCAAAAAACTTTCACAGTTCAGTCCAAGCCTTGCACAACACTTTTATTTCAACAATTGCAAACAGAAAACAATATAGCTCGTAAGATTTAACCAATATCATCCCACAATAAAATCAGTCAGGATATATATAACCACCGTAACATTGTCAACCCAACTCAGTCTTTATGTACCATGATAGAATTAAGAGAACAACCAACACTTTTAACACACTTACAACAACAATTGAAAATAACCAAAGGAAACCGAATAACCACGTGAACCTCAACAATAATGAAACAGTTAAACTGCATTTCTCACAACTTCCTCAATATTATCAAAAATTAAACCAACATGAATATATAAATATATTTCAAAAAATAGGGCCAAACTGCCCAACCTTTCTGTATCAAAAGGGAACCAAACACGCAACCAATACTCTTCCAAAATAGCCAAATAATATCTAACAACAATGTAATAAGGCCTAGTAGTCATAGGAACAATAATGAACATAGAACAATTAAGATAGGAGTCAATTAAATTGGAAACGGGGAAAGGATCATGTTCAACAGACCATTTGGTGGTGCATAGATACTCGTCACCAAACCTATACACCACACACATGCAATTCACATAGCAAATAAGTAGGGATTCCTATTCCCTCAAGTCAAGGTTAGACCAAACACTTACCTCAATTTCGCAGGTCACTCACTGCTCAATTACAACTTTTTCTTTAGAATATTGCTCTAACTTTATTGAAAATTAGAATTTTTCCTAAGTTTTCTAAAAAAAAGTGAAAACCCGATCCGAGTCCGCTTGGTCTAAACTCGGGGTTCGGACCAAATTACGTTTACCCATTCACCCACGAACCCAAATATACAATTATTTTCGAAATCTGACCTCAATTCGAGGTAAAGATTCAATTTTTATAAAATTTCCTAATTCTACCCAAACCCTCAATTTTTACCATGAAAATTCTTAGTTTTTGATTTAAAAGTGATGAAAAACAATGAGTAATTGAAAGAGTAAAGTTTAGAATTGATTACATATGAATTGGGGATGATATTTGGTGAAGAAATTCGTTCCTAGGGCTGTGGGGCTCGAAAATTTGAAGAAGAAAAAGTCTGCCCGTTTTATATATTTTTTCAGCCAGCTATTCTTCCTCGTTTCTTGTGCCAACCGATCCCGAAACTCGATTTTTATGCCTCCAATAGATTCCTTGTGAAATTCTAGTCAAGTTAGACTTTTGAATCACTCAATTTGACCTTATAATGAAGGAGATATGTAGGTTTTAATATTTGCAAATAGTGCAGATTTTTAATGCGCAGTCAGTTGCAATTTCGTAATTAACCTCAAACATTTGGCAACCTTAGTAAAATGACCATAAAATCGTCATACGATGTCCAAATTCAATGATTTTTTTTGCTACGGGTACGATACGGATCTAATAATTCATTCAAAAAAGAAATCAGAGCTTATTTGTTCAATATGATATCATTTATACTTGAAGAAACAACGTTGAAGCATAAGAAAGAACGAGCGCAACACAACCCAAACCTATTAGAAACTCACCCGATTCCTCGGGTCTCTATAACAAACATGCACGCAAGTCTAAAAGCATCATACATACTTGCTCGTGTGATCAAATCATGAAAATAACATGTAAAACTATGAATTAAACCTCAAAACTCATTATTTTTCTCAAGAACACTTAAAGTTCACTATTTATCAACCGGACGTCCGAATCACGTCAAATAAATTCCGATTCTCACCAAATTTCGCATATAAGGCTTAAATGTCATAGCAAACCTGTATCGAGCTCCGAAACCAAAATACGAGGCCGATACCAACGTTTTCAAACGTTAATTCATTTCTTTATTTCATTAATAATTCAGCAAAATAATTTCTTTCAAGAATTGATTTCCAAGGCTTGGGACCTCGGAATTCAGTTTCGGGCATACGCCCGAGTCCCATAATTTACTGCGGACCTCCCGGGATCGCCGGAACACGGATCCGAGTCCGTTTACTCAAAATATTGACCAAAGTCAACTTTAATAAAAATTTTAACTCTAAAAATTACTATTTCTCATATTTTCACATAAAAGCTTTCCAGTTTCACGCCCAGACTGCGCACGAAAATTAAGGTATTTAAAATTAATCTTTTTAGGACTATTAACCCAAGAACGGAGTCTAAATTCATAAAATGACCCCTTGGATCATCACAATCTCCACCTCTAAAACAAACGTTCGTCCTCGAACGGACATAGGAAATTATCTGAATTGGCAAACACGTGCGGATATCTACTCTGCATGTACGACTCTGACTCCCAAGTGGCTGCCTCAATGGGCTTGCTTCTCCACTTCACTCGAACTGATGGATAACTCTTAGACCTCAACTGACGAAACCGCCGGTCTAAAATTGCTACTGGCTCCTCCTCATAAGCCAAGTCTTTGTCCAATTGGAAAGAGCCGAAATCTAACACGTGGGATGGATCACCATGATATTTATGGAGCATAGACACGTAGAATACCGGATGAACTGAGGATAACCCTGGAGGCAACACAAGTCTATAAGCTACCTCCCCCACCTTATCAAGAATCTCAAACGGCCCGATATACCTAGGGATCAACTTGCCCTTCTTCCCAAACCTCATAACACCTTTCATGGGTGATACGCGAAGCAATACTCTCTCTCAAACCATGAATTCCACATCACGAACCTTACGATCGACATGATTCTTCTGCCTAGACTAAGCTGCACGAAGTCTCTTCTAAATAATCTTGACCTTATCTAAGGCCTCCTGAAATAAGTGTGTACCGAACAACCGAGCCTCTCCCTGCTCAAACCATCCAACTGGTGATCTACACCGTCTACCATATAATGCCTCATAAGGTGCCATCTGAATGCTCGACTGATAAATATTATTATAGGCAAACTCCGCTAACGGCAAGAACTGATCCCAAGAACCTCCAAAGTTAATAACACAAGCGCAGAGCATATCCTCCAATATCTGAATGGTACGCTCGGACTGCCCGTCAGTCTGAGGGTGAAATGTTCTACTCAACTCTACTCGGGTACCCAACTCACGCTGAACTGCCCTCTAAAAGTACGAAGTAAACTGCGTACCCCTATCGGAAATAATAGACAGGGGCACACCATGGAGGCGAACAATTTCCCGAATATATATAACTCAGCCAACTGCTCTGAAGTATAAGTACTTTCCACAGGAATGAAATGTGCTGATTTAGTCAGCCTTTCCACAATAACCCAAACTGCGTCAAATTTCCTCTGAGTCCGTGGGAAGTCCAACAACAAAGTCCATAGTGATTCACTCCCACTTCCACTCAGGAATCTCTATCTGCTGAAGCAAACCACCGAGTCTCTGATGCTCATACTTTACCTGCTGACAATTCAAGCAACGAGCCACATATGCAACAATGTCCTTTTTCATCCTTCTCCACAAATAATGCTGCCTCAAATCTTGGTACATTTTAGCTGCACCTAGGTGAATCGAATACTTAGAATTGTGAGCCTCCTCAAGGATCAACTCACGAAGGCCATCAACATTAGGCACACATAACTGACCCTGCATCCTCAAAACACCATCATCTCCAACTGTAACCTGCTTGATGCCACCGCGCGGAACTGTGTACCTAAGGACCATCAAATGTGGGTCATCATCCTGCCGCTCCTGGATACGCTCAATTAGAGAAGACCGAGCGACTATATAAGCTAGAACACCGATGGGTGAAATACCCAACCTCACGAACTGATTAGCCAATGTTTGAATGTCTGAATCTAGTGGTCTCTACCAACTGGAATATACGCAAGGCTGCCCATACTCACCGCCTTCCTACTCAATGCATCGGCACCACGTTGGCCTTACCTTGATGATATAATTGTTTAACCAAAGAATTAGACCCTTTGACTAAAGCTTATTTTTAAGATGAATACGGGTTACTGATAATCAAGGAAATGGATAAAAATGAATAACATACAATATTGCAGAAGTATAGAAAAGAGAAGTCAATTATATTCGAGAATCAGATGCCTTTACAAGCTGTATTCCCCTCCCTTATATAGAAGATTCCTATAACGTACAATTCTTGTTATGGTTGCTCATTAATGACTAATTATGACATTAATGAGGCATTACAAAGGATAACGGTAGTTGGGGTACAGTTATATAACGTTCGAGCAATCAATTTTAGGTCTTTGAATTTGCTCGTAGCTTTGTCTAGATTCATTATGACCGTGCCTCTTCCCTATTTTGATCAGATTGAGTTTCCCATGGATGATAAGCTCGAGGGTTTACTGAATCGTGCATCTTTGTTCCGTACCTCTTCAAATAATCACATCCAGCTTTCGCGTTTTCCTGTGTCCACGTGACTGGCTGAGTTGTCAAAAGCTGGCTTACGCGTGAAACTCTTTTTTACCAATACATATAGTCCCCCCGCTTACCATATATTTAACGATTAATATTTGGTAAGTGGATATTCATTTATGGCGGGAATATTTTGCCGCCGCTTTTCCTCGAATCATTGTATCCTTCTCTGCACCATAGGTGTCGTTTGTCACTTCCATTTAATGCTCATACCACGTGTCCTTTTCGGATTGGTTCTGCATTTACTCGGCACCTTTTAAGGCTTTTTGCGGTTGTGCCAGTCCCGAAGTGACATCTTCAATTATGACTTTCATCATTATTTTTCTTTTTTTCCCATGTTTGACGCTTGTCCTCAAGTATAAATACCTTTCTTCTTTTCTTTGCTTCCACGAAACACTTTTCTAACTTTGTCTTTTGTAAAGAACTTTCTTCTTGCCTTTGTAAACACGTCTTCTTCAAACCAACCTCAAGGAGTAATTGATATTGAAAGTTTAACGCCATCTTCTGCTCCGACTAGGAGTCGGAGGGGTGGTAGACTTAGAAGTCTAGGATCCACTCCCTCTAGGGGCTCCTCTTCTTCTCAGATAGTTCCTTCTCCTTCCACTAGATCTCTAGTTTCTCCAAGGTTTAGGGTTTCTCGGTCTTTGTCTAGAGGTAGAGGTGAACGCCTTCGTGAACCTGGAGTCGATGAAATTGTCCCTGCTGAGTTTGTTTTTGCTAGGGATAGTCAAGTTCTTGTATACCAATCTTCTTCTCTTGAAAGTGTTGAAAGATATTTAACCTTTATAATTGAGGGTCAAATTTCCCTTGTTCGTAGGGAGTGCTTTTGGAGGTCTGACTTCCCTGTCTATATTTCGAATAGTAATCAAATAATAACATCTTACAAGACGGGATATTCTTTTGTTTATACGTACCCTTTCACTCTAGGGTTTAGACCCCCATTGACCCAGTTATAATTGAGTTTTGCCGTTTTTTCAATATTTGCTTAAGACAAGTTGGTCCGCTTGTGTGGAGAGTTGTCGTGTGTCTTAAGAGTTTGGCTTCTTTAGCCTCGGTTCCTTTTACTTTCAACCATCTTATTCATCTCTACTCTCCTACCTTATTTCGTGAAGGGGTTTTTACTCTAACTGCTAGAAGCAAAAAAGTGTTGGTAACCCTTAGAGATGATAAGGATAGGGGTTGGTACCTCCGGTATGTTGCTGTACCCATTGTGGGTTTAGTGGGTGAAGAAAATCATCCCTTCCCTGAGAAATGGAATCGCGCACGTGAGTATGCTTTAGCTCACATTTATTTACTTTTTCTCGTTTTGACTTGAGATGTTTTATTAACACCGTATCTGTTTCTTCTTCTCTCAGCAATCATGAATACTGTTGAGAATGTCTCCGGTATTCGTGATTGGGTAGAAAAATTATTGTCCATTTCTCCTTGAGAAGAGAGATCTTGGAAGTACCTTCCTGGGAGGTATGGTTGGCATGTAAAGAGCCACGGTAAGTGAAGATCTTTGTTCTTGCTTCTTTCCTTACTCGAGTCTCTTCTTTCTTTGTCGTTTAACTTTTTCCCTTTTAATAGGGTTCTCCACTCGTGGGGTATCTTCTTCATCTATCCCGAAGATGTCTTTGGCTCAGGCCCAAGAAATTATTGTTGGTTCATCTTCCTCGAAGAGGAAGATTGGTGAGTCTCGTTCCGTAGAAGAAGAATAAGAAGAAGAAGGTGCTTTAGTGCACAGGCCACGGAGAAAGCTGGTGGTTTTAGATGATGAGCTTACAGCCTTAACCTTGACTTCCATGTCTGTGATTGAGCCATCTGTCCTTGATGATGTTTCACATTCCCCTATTCATGAGGGTGTTGATCTTGCTACTGACGATGTCCCTTTGGCTGTTGTCTTTCCTGCTTCTTTGAGAGAAACTGTCTCGTCTGTTCCTTTGGTTATTTCAGCTTCTGTTGTTGCTTTGCCCGTAACTTCCTTGACTCTTCAACCCTCCATGCCTGCTGCTTTTCCCGTGGCTTCTCCAGCTCCTCAACCCTCTGTGCCTGTTGCTGTTTCATCTCTGCCTGCTTCCATGCTTTTCGTTAGGGAAGTAGGGTCTTCCAGCAGAGAGATGCGGCAGGTGGTAATAGAGGTTCCAGTTGAGGGGAACCTTTTCAAGAAAACGGGTGAGCCCGAAGTGTGGCTCAAGCCTTTGATAGGTCCCTCTGAGAAAGCCAAGCTAGCCAGCCACGGTGTTCTTACATGGGCCAATGAGGTCGTGTATACTTCTTTGAAGGTATGATGCAATTTATCCTCTTTCATTTTCGTATATGAAATTTATCATATCTGACTGGTTTATTTCTTGTAGATTAACCTTATAGGCATGGAGCTTATGAAGAGGATTTCAAACACGGACCAAGAGACAAAAGAGTTGCAGGCCGATGTTGATAATTGGAAAGCACGGTATGATAGACTAAGGATTGACATGGATGCTTTAGAAGAGGAAAGGAGTACCTTTAAACGGCAGATGAGACTCATGGCAGCAGAACTGGCAGTAGAGAAGGATTCTTCCAGTCAGGCTGATAAAGACAAGAGTGTTCTGGAGTCTTCGTTCGCTGAGCAGTTGTTCCGTGCCTCAGAGGAGATTAGAGACTTGAAAAACTTGTTGGGGCAGAAGGAGGAATACTCGGGCGATCTCGTGCAATCACTCACTCGTACTCAAGAAGACCTTCGTAAGGCTTTAGACAAAGCTCAAACTTTAGAGGAGTTTATTGTACCGTTAAGGGCTGCCCATGAAGCTGCGGAAGCGGAGAAGACGGATTGAGAGCAGAGCTTCAAGTATGGGCAAAGGATTATGAAGATCTGGAAGAGGTGGCTGCTATCGATGTGAGCTGGGCATACATGAATTCTCGCCTTGACACATTGATGGAAATGAGTCAAGAGGGCTTTGACCTTAGTGCTGAAATAGCTAAAACTAAGAAAGCCATGGAGAAGGCTCAACAAGGTCATAACCTCTCTTCACCTGATGGTGAGATTCCAGCCGCTCATGCCTCTTCATCCCTAGTTGCTCCTGCTCCTTCTGCCAGTGAAGTCAACCCCTCTCTTGAAAAGATTTAGTTGGTTCATCCCCCTTTTTTTTCTTTGTATCAATTGGTGGTTACCCCCAGTCCCATCAGGGGTAAATTGGGATTTCTTTAACGTCCCCAAATGACAATTTAGGGGCACCACAATGTATATTAATATTTTGTACGGCTAAGTATAAGTTAATACTTAGTTTTAGCCGTTTTAATATATTAATGTTAGTTCGACTTTTGTTGAATTTCTGTTTCACTCATAAGTCTTTTGCATGCTTCATTTTTCGAGGTTTTAGTTTTACCTTCGAGTTTTGCTTGTGGAATGCGTTTAGATTACTCGTACCTTTTTTGTAATAGACACGGTGCCATATTAAATGTGTGACTTTTTGTAATAGGCAGAGTATATGGTAGANCATGAAGAAGACGTCTCAACTTCATGATAATGCAATAGAGTGATAGGAATTTTACACATGTTTAAGAATGTTTCCAAGGAAAGTTTTTTGTTTGAACTTCCATGACATTTTACATGTGTTTGGTTATCGTCTGAAACTCATGTTTGCAACTGTTTTGATATACTCTTGTATTTCGTAACTGTTTTTTATAGGTAACATCTTTTCGATATTAATACAAGGAAACAACTATTTTTTACTAGTAACAGGTTTTATAAAGATTGGGGTTTTTACCCGCAACTGTTTTTGGAAACAATTTTCTAATAAGTACGAGGGAAATATTTTCTTATTCGTAACTGTTTTTATTTGATAACAGTTTCTTGAACAAATACGAGGATTTAGATCTTTCATCCATAACTGTTTTATTTGAGAACAGTTTTTTGCGTTTCAACCTGAACGTGTTCGAAGGTTTTTGCGTTTTGCATTAGGCTTTGTATTTGATGGCTCTTTTGGTTTCTTCCGATTCTGCTCGTGTCACTTGTCTCGTTTGGTAGATGGGTCTTCAGGCTCGAGCTTTTGACTTTCTGATAGTCTTCTTTGCTTCGTCTTAGCCTTCCATACTGTATAGTCACCCAAGTGTTTGAGCTTTGAAGAATGAAATCTCGAGCACTTGATTATTCCTTCCTTGTGGTCCTTTTCCTGAAAAGGAAAAACATTCCGGACTCGAAGGTATATAGTTTTTTAGATGATGACTGCTTAACCCTTTTAAAACGTCCATCAGAAAGTGTAACCCTAGACCAGGAATTGTGTTATTTCCTCGCGTCTTTGCAGGTCTAATATCATCATTTGGTGATGGGTTAACTTTATGCCTATCATCTAAAAAAGTTAGTAAAATTTTTTAATGTGTAAAATAAAATCGAACGTGTGATACCTGAGGGGGGTATTATTTTCTTTAGAAGTAATAGTTCTTTAGGTGGATGGCGTTCCAGCTTTTTTGTAGAACTCTGTCGCCCATAGCTTCCAACCCATAGGCGCCTTTCCCAGCTATGCCTCAGATTTTGTAAGGTCCTTCCCAGTTTGGATTTATCTTTCCTGCACCTGCTTCTTTCGTTGATTGAAAGAATTTTTTGAGGACGAAGTCCCCAATCTTGAAGTACCTGAGATGAGATTTATGGTTGTAATAACGCTCTATGATTTGTTTTTGAGCTGCCATCCGTATCAATGCTGCTACTCTCCGTGGTTCGAGCAGGTCCAAGTTGGTCCTCAATTCGTCGTCGTTTTCACCCTCCATGGTTGTTGAGAACCTTATGCTTGGTTCACCAATCTCCATAGGTATTAAGGCTTTTGATCCATAAACAAGTGCGAACGGAGTTTCTCCCGTGACTATTTTTGAAGTTGTTCTGTATGCCCATAGTACCGCTGGTAACTCATCAGGCCAGTTTTCTTTGGCTTTATCCAGCCGCTTCTTTAGATTGTTAATGATGACATTATTCGTTGACTCAGCTTGACCATTAGCCATGGGGTGGTACGGCGTTGAATTTATCCGCTTGATTTGCCAACTTTCGAAGAATTCTGTGATTTGCGAGCCTATGAATTGTGGGCCATTATCACACACGATTTCCTTTGGTATTCCAAAGCGGCATATTATATTTCGCCATAAGAAGCTTTTAACTTCCTTTTCTCGCACTTGTTTGAACGCTTCTGCCTCTACCCATTTTGAAAAAATAGTCGGTTAGCACGAGTGAAAACTGTACCTGTCCTTTAGCTGTGGGAAGAGGTCCCACTATGTCCACACCCCATTTCATGAAAGGCCATGGGGATATTATTGGATGTAACAATTCCGCTGGTCGATGCATGTTATTTGAAAACCTTTGGCATCTGTCACATTTGGATACGAAGTTCTCGGCCTCTTCTTCCATCTTAGGCCAAGAGTATCCAGCTCTGATTAGTGTTTTCACTAAGGATCTCGCCCCTGAGTGATTTCTACAGTGTCCTTCGTGGACTTCTTTCATCACAATTTCCGTTTGGTTAAGTCCGAAGCATTTAGCTAGGGGTCCTCCGAACATCTTGCGATAAAGCGAGTTGCGAATAAGGCCGTACCATGCAGTTTTGCGGCGAAGTGCTTGAGCTGCTTTCCTGTCTTTAGGTACGGTGCCATTCTGCAAAAAATTAAGAATTTCGTTTCTCTAGTCCCAGGTTAGGTTGTTGAAAGTTACCTCATTCCTGTCCTGGTCTATTATTGAATGAAATAGTTGAACGACAATTGTATTGTCTTTGTTCGTTACTTCCGTGACTGCTGCGAGGTTAGCTAATGCATCTGCTTCTGCATTTTCCTCTCTAGGTATTTGCACTACCTTCCATGTTTTGAATTGTCTCACGAGCTCTCATGCTTTTTCAAGATATTGTTGCGTTCTAGTCTCTCGAGCAATGTAAGTCCCCTGTATCTGATTTACTACCAGTTATGAGTCGCTGTTGATCACAATTTGCTCGATTGAGATCTCCCGTGTGAGTTCAATCCCTTGAATAACAGCTTCGTACTCTGCTTCATTATTAGTTATATGATAACACTTGATAGCTTGCCGTGTCTTTTCACCCGTGGGTGACATTAAGACTATGCCTAAGTCGGCACCTTTTATATTTGAAGAACCATTGGTGAAGAAGGTCCATAGGCCTGGATTAGCATCGTTAAAGAGTTGTAACTCTTTTTCTACTTCATGTACAATGTTATTGCTAAAGTCAACAACAAATTCAGCTAGTATTTGAGACTTAATTGCAGTCCTAGGCTGATAGATTATTTCATGCTCACTTAATTCTATGGCCCACTTGGCTAATCTTCCTGACAATTCCTGTTTATGCAGAATATTTCTTAAAGGATATGAGGTCACAACGGTGATTGGGTGGCATTGAAAATATGGTCGTAATTTTCTAGATGCCATTATTAAAGTTAAGACTAACTTTTCTAGATGTGGATATCTAGTCTCAGCATATAGCAAAGTTTTACTTCCATAATAGATAGGTGATTGTTTACCTTTTTCTTCTCTTACCAGTACTGCACTTACAAATAAGATAGCCGGGTAGATGTACAATATTTCCCCTTATTTTGGCTTCGAAAGCAATAGAGGTTTTGATAGATAAATCTTCAGATTTTTGAGGGCTTGCTGACATTCTTCAGTCCATTCGAACTGATTCTACTTTTTGAGAACCGAGAAGAATTTAAAACTTTTTTCGGAAGATTTAGAAATAAACCTACCCAAAGCTGCTATTCTCCCTATTAGCCTTTGAACTTCCTTTATTTGTTAAAATATCAAGTATTTCCTCTATAGCTTTAATTTGAGAGGGATTTACCTCTATTCCTCTGTTTGATACAAGGAAACCCAAAAATTTACCTGATTGCACTCCAAAAGCACATTTCTCTGGATTTAGCTTCATATTATACCTGCCTAAAATATCAAAAGCAGTAGAGAGATGCTGGAAATAGTCTTGTGCTTGTATTGATTTTACCAACATATCATCAATATAGACTTCCATCGTCTTTCCAAGATGTTCTTGGAACATTTTAGTCACTAACCTTTGATAGGTGGCTCCAACGTTTTTAAGCCAAAAGGCATAACTTTATAATAGTAAGTCCCCCTGTTTGTAATGAAGGAACTTTTTTCCTCATCTGAGGGATTCATTTTAATCTGACTATAACCAGAATACGCATCTAAGAAGCTCAATAATTCATGACTTGTCGTGGCATCAATCATTTGATCTATATGTGGCAATGGGAATGAATCGTTGGGGCATGCTTTATCTAAGTCAGTATAATCTACGTATACTCTCCACTTGCCATTCTTTTTAGGTACTACCATGGTGTTTGCTAACCAGTTAGGGTACGTTACCTCTCGTATCGAACCAATCTTCAAGAGTTTTTGTACCTCTTCGTCGATCACTTGGTTCTTGAATGGTCCTTGCTTTCTTTTCTTCTGCTTAACAAGTACGAAGGATAGATCTTCATTTCGTTTATGAGTCATCACTTCTGGTGGGATGCCTGTCATATCTGAGTGGGACCACGCAAAGCAGTCTGCGTTAGCTTTTACACTTTCTGCGTTAGCCTGTCATATCGAGCGGGGCCTAGACTCGTGCCTATATACACTTTTTGCTCATGCTTTTGTTCAGATAATGGAACGGCTTCGAGCTCCTCCGTAGTTGTTTTGATGTGCTCATCTTCCTCCGGTTCATGAATGACGTCCGTTCTGGAATCTCCATCTGTGTGGTATATTACACCTTTCGTGGTAACTTGATTCTCCTTCTTGTAAGTATTTTCTTTCGTACCTGTTTCAGCAATAATACCTTCCGTACCAATTTGGGTAGTAATTTCTTCCATGCCTGTTTGGGCGACGTTACCTGCTTGGGAGATTCCATTGTCTTGTAGTTCTTCCACCTCTATTTTCTTGTTGTAGTGTACCACAAAGTTTATATTTCTTGTGGTCTGCTGATCGCCTTTGATTTGTTGGATCCCCCATTCAGAGAGGAATTTAATTATCTGATGCAACGTGGATGGAGTCACTTTCATGTTGTGGATCCATGGTCTTCCCACGATCACGTTATAAGCCATGTAAGTATCGATGACTTAGAACCTGGTACTTTTGATCACCCCCTCAGCATAAGTGCTAAGCTCAATTTCTCCTTTTGTTATAACCGTAGAGTTATCAAACCCTGATATGGCTCGTTCCCTTGGGATTACTTGATTTCCTAGTAGCATTTCTTCCACGACTCTTAGCAAAATGATATTGACTGAAATACTTGGATCAATAAATACCTTTTTTACAGTAGTGTCATGAATAAGTAAAGATATTACCAGAGCATCATTGTGCGGAAGCATTAATCCGCAGGTATCTGCATCATCGAAGGTTATATTGTCTTCTTGCATCTTTTCACGAGCCCGTTTTCCATGTGTAATTGTGAACTTTGTGGTTGTTTTACATATCACTCTGTTTACTTCTTCACCTCCATGTATCACGTTGATGGTTCGTTTTGGAGAAGGAGGCTTTGGGGGCTCCTGTTTGTTCCTCATATAAGCCTGTCTATCTTTATCACTAAACAATTCTGTTAAATAGCCCTGTTTCAATAAATTTTCTACTTCACCTTGTAAAAATCTGCAATCCGCAATTTTGTGCCCATGATCATTATGGAATTCACACCAGTGATCTACGTTCCTTCTATTTGGATTTGATCGCATCTCTTTGGGCCACTTAACCTTGTCTACATGTTCCTCAATATTGAGACAAGTTAAGTAGTACTTACATTAAAGGTATGATCACCAATTTGAGTATTACCTCTAGGTCGTTCATCTCGATCTTTTCTGGATCTAGACGAGGATGAGACTATGTCTCTTCCTTGTGGTCTGTAGTCCAACCTAGTGTTTTCAAACCTGGGATGAATATCACGTCCCGAAGGTCCTAAGTAAGATCCGTACCTGTTTTTACCTGATCTTCTATCTGATTCAGGACGTCTGGATCTGGAATGATCTTCATCCCTCGAACGAGCAATGATATCTTCTTCTATTCTTAGTTTAGTACTATACCTGTTATATACATCGATCCATGTTGTAGCAGGGAATTCTCTTAGACTTTCCTTAAGTCATCTCGTGGCTTCTGAGCTCTTATTGTTTAGGTTGCTTGCAAATGCCATGGCTGCCCAATTATCAGGCACCTTGGGTAACTGCATTCTTTCTCGTTGAAACCTGTCTACAAACTCACGGAGTAGTTCCGTGTCTCCTTGTTTTATTTTGAATTTATCTTCCATTCTTTTCTTAACTTTTTGTGCACCAGAGTGTGCTTTATAAATGAATCTTCAAGCTCAGCAAAAGAGTCAATAGAATTTTCAGGGAGAAGAGAATACCACGTTAGGGCTCCTTTGGTAAGTGTTTCCCTAAATTTTTTGACAAGGACTGATTCAATCTCTTATTTTGTTAAGTCGTTGCCTTTTACTCCAGTAGTGAAAGCAGTCATATGATAACATGGGTCAGTTGTTCCATCATATTTGGGAACGTCATGCATTTTTTTAACTTCTTGGGTATAGGCAGGGGTGCCGCACTTGGCTTACAAGGTTGTTGAGAATACCTATCAACATCAATGCCTTTGATGATAGGCGGTACTCCAGGAATTTGCTAGATGCGATGGTTCTGCTCCTTCATCTGTTTCTGCATGGTTAGAAGTAAATTTTGTAATTCTGACTTATTAGATATACCTGGTCTCGTTTCGAGAGATTCATTAGGAGTATCTCCTCTTCCTGAGTTTTCCAATCCAGATTGAGGATTTTCCATGGTAATGGTATTATTGGGGGGTGGCGTCGGCGGTGTAGGTAACGCTGCGGGTAATCCTCTTGAAAATTCTTGCAAAGCTTGGCTCACATACTCTTCAATCATTTGCTTTACACGATCTTTTCCACAATTTGATCATCATCACCATTGTTGTTATTGGATATTTATGGAGATTGTTCCCTTAAAACACATGGGGTTCCTAAAGGCGATGGAACTGGGGTTCCACTCCTTTGCTGGTTGTTGTCGTTGGAGCTCGACATAGTTCAGAGGATATCACTTGAAAAGCAGACAAAGATTATCAGATTCCCGGTAACGGAACCAATTTGTTTAACCAAAGAATTAGATCCTTTGGATAAAGCTACTTCTAGGATGAACACCGGTCACTTTTTTTTTGCAGAAAGATAAAAAAGTGAAGTCAGTTGTATTCGAGAATCAGATGCCATTACAAGCTGTATTCCACTTCCTTATATAGGAGATTCCTTGATATAACGTACAACTCTTGCTATGGTGTCTCATTAATGACTAATTATGACATTAATGAGGAGTTACAAAGGATAAGGGTAATTGGGGTACGGTTACATAACGTTTGAGTAGTCAATTGTGGGCCCTTGAATCTTCCCGTAACTTTGTCTAGATTCATTTTGACCAAGCCTCTTCCCTGTTTTGATCAAGTTGAGTTTCCCGTGGCTGATAAGCTCGAGAGTTTATTGCATCGTGCCTCTTTGTTCCGTACCTCTTCAAAGAATCACATCCAGCTGTCGTGTTCTCCTGTGTCCACGTAACTGGCTGAGTTGTGAAAAGCTGGCTTACGTGTGAAACTCTTTTTTACCAATACAACGACCATACAACATAGCACATCACACATAGGCTCAAATAGCACTTTTTGATTACAATAGCTGCCGAAATCAACTCAATATTGGCAATTAGCCTCACATCTGAAGAACTCTGATCCAAACCCCATAGTACTGATAATGATGCAATGAACACGAAAACTTCATTATTAAACACCCGAATCACCAAGCCACAACTAACACCACCAGGCACACATCCCGCAAGCTAAAAACTAATGGAGCACATAACGAGAACGACTGAATATGAATATAGAAACATATAAAGGAACTGTCAAACAGTCCCATAGGCATAACTCTCTATCAATACCGACTTACCAAAAGCAATATAACAAGGAAGAAGCAAAACATGTGAACAAATCACAAGGACTCCATCCTGATAAAATTTCACCGCGGTACTCAGCCCGGTCTAAATATATCGAATCACAAATGTCACGAGGATCTCACCCTCAACTCTGAATCACATACCGAAAATATATCATACCAATAGAAATTTCTCCATTAACTCATCTCAGCTGATAAAATCATAACGCTAGCTGATCTCACATCTCGATGGAGTATCAGATCACAACTCGTAAACAAAATACTCAGGAAAATCACATAAAGCTTACCACGAAGAACAACAAGGACTCACTTCCAGTTTCACAACTATCAAGAATGAAATAAACAACGATAGACACGGGCTACTACTCATAGAATCTCCCAACAGGAGCAAACACAAAATAGTGTGCAAAACATGGAACTCACTCATAAATGAAAAAACAAATAAGGGAACTCGTACCGACCAGCAAAGCTATAATGAAATACAATCGGTGCCCCTTCGTAACACATCAAAACATACATGTGTGATAAAATCTGGCACATTGGCCTCCGGCCTACTATATGCAACACATCAACGGGTCGGGCCTCCCCCTCTTAGGCGCCCTCTACTCACTTGAATACCCTACTACCACATACCTACCTAAATCCTGGGACAATCTCTCACCCTGTGGCTAACATCGCCACACTACAAACAATCTCGCTGCCATCAAGGCTGTGAAAAAACACACAATACGAACCCTCTGAGACCCATGAGTACCTGAAATCCCATGCGAAGCTGGTAATGCAAACTGAATTGGTTGACCTACAAAACTTCTACCGTGTCGTGCCTTGCCTCCATAATACGGACCAGTAGATTCCTCCGATCTATGAGGCCTCATTGCCTCCCTGAACTCTCTCCCTGATCTCGTCTGTCTTCTCGCTCCCGGTCCCACGTGCGCTCTAACCGGTGAGCGATCCCTACTACCCGCTGAAACGAGGCATCCTACTCTAACTCTCGAGTCCCGCTAAATCAAATATCATACCCGAGCCTCCCAAATGCCTCTACAGACTCATCTCCCAACTGAAGCAACCAAGCAAAGTGCAAATCTGGCCAACTCACTGAATCTAACGACATACTCCAATAGTGACATAGAGACCTGACGCAACTGCTCAAACTCCACGCGCCGTACATCCCGAAGTGACTGAGGTGCAACCTCCCTCAAAACATTTCCGAAAAAAGAATCCATACTAGTGAAGCTAACTCGGCCAGATTACCCCAACTCATATGCCGCCACCACTGATCAACCCACTACTCTGAACTTGAGACGTGACAAAAGCAATCCCGCTAGTCTCCACAATACCCGAAGTACGAAGAATATAGTGACACTCCTCCAAAAAACCCTGGGCACCATCTGCCGCCAATCCACTGAAAGATAGAAGGGTGATACTTTTTGTACCTCTCAAGTCCAAGGTATTCTTCCTCAGAGGATACTGTCCTAACCATGGGCTGAACTGAAACCACATTTCGTGCTACCATAATAACTGGAACTTGACCAATATGATCTCGCTACTCTGGAGTGTTGATGGTGGGAGTCTGAACTCCTCCCCTGATTTGTGAAGCAACTGGTGCACTAGAATCAACCCTGCCTGAGTCAATGTACTACTTATACTCAAAACTGCGCTCAGGTCTCCTGAAGTCTGGGGTAGAAACAGGCACCCCCAATACCTGTCCACCAACTAGAACTACTGGAGACTCCTCAACGGCTGCTCTGGTAGGCATCTTAAATGCGGCACGTGCTCCTCGCTGACCTCTGTCTCTGACCCTTACGACATTTTCTTCGGGTAACATCATCAGGAACCGCCACTCGTGTCCTCACCATCGGTGAGGGAATGGAACGATAATTTCAAACTTCAAGATCAATAAACTCGCACGATAGGAATGAAGGAAGTGAAATTGTCCTAATAGTTTCGTAGCCTCTCGAAGATAAGTACTGACGTCTCCTACCGATCCACAAGACTCTACTAAACTCGCTTATGACTCGTAGCACCTATGAACCTAGAGCTCTGATACCAACTTTTCACGACCCAATTTCCCTCTGTTGGGTATCGTGATGGCACCTAGTCTTAGGGACTAAGTAATACTAGAAGTTACTGAATAACAACAATAACAAAAGGAAAACTAAAAGTCTTAATATAGAATCTCAACAGAATGAACAAACTTTCCCAAAATCGCTAGTACAAGTCATAAGCTCTACGAATCTTCTACCACTTCTAAGTACAACTGTTTGGATATAGATACACCAGTGTATGAATAATAAATACAAAAAAGGTGACTCCGACGCCTGCGAACGCAGCAACAGGTTACCTTGAGTCTCCTCGGTAGTCATCCACACAGCTAATACAATATATACCTGGATCTGCACACAAAAAGGTGCAGAAGTGTAGTATGAGCATACCAGAGCGGTGCCCAGTAAGTATCAAGACTAACCTCGGTGGAGTAGTGACGAGGACTATTCAAGACACCACTGGTCTACAAAATAAGTACCATGAATATAGAAATGATCGAATGTTGCATCTATCTAAGACTTCACAGAATAATTCACAACAATGAAAATATAAAGCGGAAGGACATTACAGAAATCAATCACGAAACAGTACAAAAATACACAGAAAGATGAACAACAAAACAAGCCGAATCGAAAGGAAACACAATACAATAGAGAACACCAATAACTCAACTCCACGTCGGTTTGTTCACATCGGGCCTTAGCCATTAAAATCCATAACTGGTAGAAATCTTTAAACAGCGGTTCGTATGAAAAACTTTTGCAAATAAAATCGTTTTAATATGAAAAAGTTTCCTTTGAAAACATACTTTATCCAAAAGTAGATATAAGTATATTTAATAAAGAGAATTACGTAAAACATAGTTTGTTTCAAAATACGAAACCTCCCAATTAAGCTTTCCCAATAAATGACTTCCAAATTATCATATTAGGCAAGACTAGTGATTTTCAAATATACCTTCGATGTAAAAGTCATTCATATATAATCATTTCAAAACAATTGCTTTTTCAATAATACTTTTCAATTAAATCCCTTGATCAAAATCTCCTCAAGATTTATCCACCGAAAATCAGTCCGTAACTTAGAAATTGCCATGCAGTACAGGAGGAATATCAAATCTTGTCAATAAATGCAGCAAATAGTAAAACAGGAACAACGGAAATAATAATGCATAAATACGGTACGGAATGTTTCCTCGTGCTAAAATAACATAAACACGACACAGAATGTCCCCTCGTTCTAAATAACATAAACACGAAACGGAATGTCCCGTCGTGCTAAAATAACATAATATGGCATGGAATGTCCCCTCGTGCTAACATAACATAACATGGCACGGAATGTCCCCTCGTGCTAAATCACATAAACATGGCACGGAATTTCCCCTCGTTCTAAATCGCCAAAACATGGCACGGAATGTCCCCTCGTGCTAACATAACATAACATGGCACGGAATGTCCCCTCGTGCTAACATAACATGACATGGAAGGAAATGTCCCCTCGTGCTAAATCACATAAACATGGCACGGAATGTCCCCTCGTGCTAAATCACATAAACATGGAACGGAATGTTCCATCGTGCTAACATAACTTAACATGGCATGGAATGTCCCCTCGTGCTAACATAACATAAACGCCAATTTAACAAGGGAAATCAACAATAAGAACCATAGATCACAACATCCCGGCAAGGGAGTCAACAACGCAAACAGTATCATCAACAATATAACAACAATAGAAATCATACCATCCCGGCATAGGAGTCAACAATGAAAACAATATCATTAGCAGCATAAACGGTAACAGAGACCATAACATCCCGGCAAGGGAGTCAACAAGGAAAACAACATCATCAACAACAGAATAATAAGAGAAACTACATAATCCCGGCAAGGGAAATAGCTATAACCAATCTCACCTAAACAGTTCACTACACGGAATAAACTCAACTTCAACAAAGGCATAGTAATAGGAAACATCAAGGAAATACCAATAACATAAATGTCTAACAATTAGACCTAAGTAGCACTTAAGGGAATAGTCGTATAAATCACAATGTAAGACTCACGGGCATGCTTGACTCCAACGAATAGATGTTCCAACTACGGCTAGTCAATTATAAGGCTAGATGACACTAATTATAGTCAATTAGGCAAGCTAGGAAGAAAATATAGCATGATGATAAGAGAAATAGAATATTCAGTTAAGTAAAGTAAAGTCAAATAGCCAACGAAGGAATCCAGAAACAAGTAGTTCTAATTTAAACAGGAAGGGATGAAATTAACAACCAAGGATTCAAATGTAACAATTACAAATCATACACAGGTAATATAAGAACCTACGAATCCTAAAAGTCCAATCTAATTGCAAATAAGTCCGAGTACACACTCGTCACCTCGCATACTCGGACCACAATCAACAAGGAAGACTCAATCCTAAGGGGTATTTCTCTCACACAAGGTTAGGCAAGATACTTACCTCAAAGACGACAACTCGGTACTCAAAAAAAGACTTCTCGGGCGGGAAGGCCTCCGGATGGCTCAAAATCAACTAAAACAACTTCAAAATACATATAAAACGAATAAGGAACTATTCCGAATAATAAAGTCTCAATCTTTACAACATTATAAAAATAGACCCAAAAGTCAACCCCCTGGCCCGCACCTCGGAACCCGACAAATTTTACAAATTATGATTACCCATTCACCCACGAGCCCGAACATACAATTATTTTGAAATCCGACCTCAAAACGAGGTCAAATTCCCAAATAATCAAAAAGCCCTAACTCTACCCACAATCCCAATTTCTACCTTTGATTTTATGTTTTTAGGCCTAGAATCTAATAGATGTTGATGAAAAATGGAAGAAAACATTGTTAGTATCACTTACCTACGAGGCTATGGTGGAAGAGCTCTTCTAAAATCTCCTATGGGGTTTGGAGAATCCCGTAATGATTCTGTTTTGGTAAAAATCCCGTAATGATTCTGTTTTGGCCATTTAAAAATAGTTGGGCGAAACTACCCTCCGCGTTCGCGGGCCCCAGGTCGCGTTCGCGGAGGTTTACTACACAGACCTGTGCGTTCGCGGTTGTGGGGTTGCGTTCGCACAGGGTATTTCACACCCAGCCCCCCAGGCCCACGCTAATGTTGTGCGTTCGCGACTCTACCTATGCGTTCACACAATAGATTCCAAATAACCCTCCGCGTTCGCATCCTATTTGGTGCGTTCGCACAAGCTTAAGCCACCGTGACCCCCCAGACCTCTATAACCCTGTGCGTTCGCACTCCCTTGTGTGCGTTCGCATAGGGTAATTCCCTGGACACCAGCAACAACAATAAAGAAAAAACCATATTTTTACTAAGTTTCAACACCCCGATGCCTATCTGAAAGACACCCGAGCCCTCGGGGCTCAAAGCTAAATATGCACACAACCTCTACAACATCCTACAGACTTATTCCTGTAATAAAATCACCAAAATAACATAATAAACATCGAATTAAACATCAAAATCAATGAAATTTCTCAAAACTACTTTAAACATCAAATTTTGCATTTAAGGTCCGAATCACGTCAAACGAAGTCCGTTTCATACTCACATATAACACATATCAATCATATCGAACCTGTACCGGGCTCCGGAACCAAGATACGGACCTTATACCACAGGCTTCACATAACATTTTATTTTCAAAAACCTTTATATTTTTTCAGAAAATAATTTTCTTTAAAAATTCATTTCTCGGACTTAGGACCTCAGAATTCGATTCCGGGCATACGCCCAAGTCCCATATTTTCCTACGGACCCTCTGGGACCGTCAAATCACGGGCCCGGGTCTATTTACCAAAAATATTGACCGAAGTCAACTTTATTCAAATTTCTAATACAAAATTATCATTTTTTAATCAGTTTTTCACATAAAGGCTTCCCGGCTACACGCCCGGGCTGCACACGCAAATCGAAGTAAAATAGAAGGAGGTTTCTCACGACCTCGAGACACAGAATTAGCTAGGAATATACGGGATGACCTTTTGGGTCATCACAACAACTACATATGATTACATTAATTTTCACAATCTTACAAAAACTTTGAATACAAAAGTATATATAAAAAATGAATGTATTCATAATAACAATTGCATTAAGACAAAAAATAGATTCATATATTCTAAACAAAAATGTTGTGTAAAATCATGATCAATTCACTAATAAGCTAAAAATGCAATTCGTAAAACAGAAAACTATTCTATAACTATCTTCACAGAAGTATCCAATTCTGTGATTTGCCTAATAATCTTTGTCGGTGCTTCATTGTCGCTTACTAACGCTGGCATGTGGACCAGGCCCAATCCTAAACAGGCTTTGTGGGCTGGTCCTAAATGAGCCCGTGCTTCGTGAGCCAGTCCTAAGTGGGCCCGGGCTTCACGGGCTTTTTGTAGAAACCAGCCCGGGACCGGGACCACGAACTAATAGACCCGGGCTAAGTGGGCCAGTCTCGGGCCTAAGTGGACCCAACAAATACTTTTTATTTTTTTGAAAATTTTATAGAAGTTAGAGAAAAAATATGGTAATAAAATATCTAAGGCAATTCCTTGTAAATTATATCATAGAATTGTGACCAAAATTTTTTAATTCAAATTTAAAGATAAAAATATTGTAAAGAGATATTCAAAGTAATGTGTTATTATTTTATTATAGCATTAACAAAATATGGCAATATATTTCTTAGTCTTCCTCCCCCTATGGAATGACCACAATAAGGTGCTAATACCACCATTGAGAAAAAAAAGAAACTAATCAAGATGTGCCAAAATACAAGTTACATATTAATTTACATGGTATCTCTTACAAATTTCATAAATCCTTCAAGGTCCGGAGGAATTTTCGTTGGTGGTGGCGGAAAAGAAACTTGGTCATCATCGCTTCCGGGCAAAGCAGCAGCATCTGCAAGTTCAACTAGCATTTCTTTGTAAGCTTCGTCTACCTCTAGTTGTGATTCAGCAAGTCCAAAATTTCTTCTTTCCGAACGGATCCAATCTCTGAAAAGTACTGACTTTTCCAAGCTCTCCCTCATAGACACTCTATAATCACCGAGTTGAAGTCTTTTTTGACTGAAAGCGCTCTCCGATGCCACTGTTGAAGCTTGAATAGTTAAAATATCTTGGGCCATCCTTGAAAGAATCGGAAAGTATTTTTCTTTGTCCTTCCACCATTCCAAAATATTATAGGAGCCATCGGGATTCACTTCCTCAATTCCCTGTGAAAAATAAACTTCAAGCTCATTTAGTTGTGAAAAATCACTAGTACAAGAACCTTGAGAATCCCTGAACCCCGCCCAAGCACTAAGTGCTCTTACTCCCACAGTCCTTTTAGATGATTGAGAACTAGAAGAAGAAGGAGTTGGAACATTTGGTCTAACATGATCTAATACAACTTGATAAGCATTATAAATAGTTTGAGCATTTATTTTAATTGAGGCTATTGCGTCCAGAAATTTAGACAACTCCTCAGTTTTAAGTGTTAAACCATTATAAACAGTTTCATACCAAAATTGAGGAACTCCTAATTTCATAGTAGGATTTAGCAAGGCAACAACACCATAAATAGGAGGAATAGGAAAAAAAATATTTTTTAAACTTTTTTTCTCATGAATCAATAGTAAGTTGATAAATTACCCTACCCTATGAAAAATGATCAAACAAATTAGCAAGTTCTGCAATATAAACTAAACAGTTAGAAATAGTAGGATAATATTTCCCAAAAAATTTATTTGTAGCAATATGAAATTTTAAAAAGAAATCTACAAGCATTTTTATATCAACCCAATCCGCATTTGTAAGATGCTCATCATCATCACTTACATGAACATTAAACGTTGAGTTTATGGGGTTTCTATATTCATATGCAACAACTAAACTTTCATAAAAGTAATTCCATATAGTTGGACAAGGTTTAGGAATATTTTTTTCTCTTAGGCCAAATTCATCACATCTTTTAAAATATTCTTTAAGTCTACTTCTACGATTTGAAAAAAAAAGCCAGTTAACAGCCATTTTAACCTTTTCAATTTCAATATTTAAAATTCTCATACCATCACCCACAATTAAATGGCAAATATGATAGATACATCTAACATGAAAAATGTTACTAAATGCAGGACTTAGTGTAGTGGTAAGCAAGGTTACAACATTTGTGTTACTAGTAGCATTATCCATTGAAACTGACATTATTTTATCACTAATGCAAAAATATCTACAAATATCCGTAACCGTGCTAGAAATAAACTGCCCTGTGTGACGTGAATTAATTATTCTATAAGCAATAATGCGCTTTTGCATTATCCAATCCTCATCAATCCAATGACAAATAACAGTAAGGTAATCACTGTCATTACCACTTCTACTAATATCAGTTGTAATAGCAACACGACAATTTATATGAGTAAATAAATAGCACAAATATTGTTCATATTCATGTTTATATTTATAAATATCACTCTTTACGGTTGTGCAAGGAAAACATTTATAAGTAGGATTAAAAACTTTTCTAATATAATGCACAAAGTGAGGGTTAGAAGGAAAACTATAGGGTAAGCACCTAATAGTAATCATTTTTGTCAATTCTTCCTGGTCTTTTTTTGGATCATAATATAAAATACTACTGGCAACAATGTTATTCCCGGTTGAAATTGATTTGACCCGGTACTAGGGTCAACCTGACTAGATACACTTGTCCCCTCGGCGAAAGCTTTCATACGAAGATATCTGACTTTATCTTAAGGATGTATCAATATGTGTCTAGCCAAAGTTCCCGTCCCCCCGACCTCCAACATATTTAAAAACTAACTCTTTGTCATAAGGTTTACACTTAACCCTATTTTTTTCTCTTAGTTGAATAAAAAATGGCCAAACAACAAATGTTTCACTACGTGTAGAAGTTTGTTTAGAAAAAGTAGGGGTAGTAACAGGAGGGTCAGGGGCATCATTTGAATTATTATTAGTTGGGTTAACTTCAGAAACAGAACTAGTGAGTGTATCGTCATCCGATTGCGTTTTATCAAAATCTATTTCTTCATCATCATTTTAATCAATAGTTGGATTACCATAAAGAGCATTCATATATTCATGGTTTAATTGTTCACCGGGTGCAATATTATGGCAAAATTGACTCTCGATAAACTATAATAAACTAGTATCGCTATCAAAAATAGCAGGTGTAGGATGGGTAACAGGTTTGGGTCGGGGAGTCGGGGGAAGTGGAGGAGGATCAGATTGGCCACTAGATTCACCACTCTTGGATTTTCCCTTTTTATTACTAATATTTTTTAAGGAATAAGTCATCTTAATTAATCAAGCAATAAAAAGTAAATAAAACAAACAAAACTATAATATTAAAACTTAAGAGTTGGAACGAGTTTACCGAATTGAAGAACAACTTGTTGAAAATTAATTATCATTAAAGACTTGAAGACTTCAATTCACCAACTTCACAATTTTTCACCAATTTCAACAATAAAGTAAGAAATTATAGAAGAAAATTAGAGAGAGATTGATGATTTTGTGAAAAAAATAAAAGAATGAGGGGATATTTATAATTGAAAATAGGAAAAAAGTGTAATTATAAAAAATTTGGGGTTAAATAAAGTTGGGGGGGGGGGGGGGGGGGGGGGGGGGATTAAATAAAATAGCCAACGACTATTTTGGCAGAGAAACGGCTACATTTTAAATGGCCAAACGTGCAGATTTTTTTTAAAAATTAGAGCTGTTGGGATCGTTTAGGCCCGCTAAGACCGGTCCCGGTCTCAAACGGTCCGGTCTCGCGGGCCTCACCCAAACGACCGGCCCACTTGCCAGGCTCACCTCCCTCGGTCCCAGTCTTAAACAGTTAGGACCGTTTAGGCCCACTACCCATATGGGCCGCGGTCCTGGGCCGGTTCCGGTCTGGGACCGACCCACTTGCCAGCCTTATCGCTTACGCATGGCCGTCTAACTTCTGCATAGCATATTCCCAAAGGAGTGCACCATATCTTAGCCGGAGTAAATTGAAAATGAGTCAATAGAACTTTCTTCAAGCTCTAGAACCATGAAGCACATGAACAACTGATGTTGAACCTCACAATGCTTCATACCGAGGAATATACCAAAAGAGGTAGTACCAAATAGTTTGTGCTTCTCCGGACTAAGTTTTTCTTTGAGGTCGGAGATTATGTCAGTGTCAGTGTAGGAATTTATATGAGGCGATGAAGTAGGCGGGTGTTTAACAAAGAATTTTATTTCCTCATACAAGCACAACAAAAAAGAAAATCACATGCTTAAAAATACAGATGAAGACAGTTAGGTTGGTACATTACTTTAATTGTGTTTAATGTAGGTTATTTATGAGTTCAAATACAGATAAATATATGTATATATGAAATACATTATTTTCATTGTATACAAAATAAAATACATACAAAATAGTGAATACTTGAATATAAAACTTAGACATGGGTAAATCAAAAACACTGATTATGACCAAAAAAAATAACTTTGAGTTATGGCAATAATGATAGAACTGTTGGTGTATTTAAAATTGTTGTTTTATGAACTCAAATACATATAAATATATATAAATACAAAAAATAAAAATCACGGTACAAACTAAAATTAGTGTATGCAGACTCAAATACATATAAATACATCTAAGAATACCTTGTCTATCCGTGTTTCCGAGCTACTTCCTTTAGCGACCTCTTTTCGCTTGCTCCCAGAAGCAACATCGATAAGTTTTCTTCTCTTTTTCACATTTAAGTTTTGTATAGAAACTTGAGGAACAAAAGGAAATGTTGATTTTTTCGAAGATTTCTCATCTTGACCTTGTTTCATAGGGTCATTGCGTATTTTTGTTCGCCTTTCGGCTTCCATGGTTGCTGATGAACCAGAAAATGCATATTCCTCTTGAGTTGGCACGACCCCAATTTTCCACCTTAGGATATCGTGATGGCACCTAGTCTCTAAGACTAGGTAAGCCTAACACATGCTGATTTAATAACATAATTAACTATTTAATCATTTATCATAAATCATTAAATGACATACATAGCCGCAAGTGGCAATAGTTATACAGTTTCTCAAAACTGGTAGTATGAAGTCATAAGCACTACTAAAATACACTAGAATTTCAAACCATAATACTGTTTTGAATTACAATTTGACAGTAGCATAATGAAGTAAGATGGTCACTCAGAGGTCTGGAAACGCAGCAGGTATACCTTGAAGTCTCCCACCGCGCAGATGCAACTCTCAACAACAAAATATAGAGTGGTGACGGTACCCAGTATGTATCAAGCCTAACCTCGGTAGAGTAGTTACAAGGCCATGTCAAGACACCTACTAGACATAGAAACCTGTTCAAGATATACAAGATAACAATGGAAAGAACATCAATGTAAGACCAACGACAAAAACATTATTGATTTACAACCAACAATGAAGTAATAGAAACATAAATGACAACAAGTAGTAAACGAGTAATAAAGAAACAACATAATCATAACACTAATGAGATATAAATGAACTCAAATATGGGAAAAAACGGATGACAACTCAAATAATCAAATCTCTCCAAACACATAGACTTACAACAAGAATTAACTCGAGGTACCACACCTCATAAACCACAATTTTCAAATCTTACACATATAGAACCTCGTTCCCACAATAACAATCACCTTCACACGGCAAAGCCCACGTTCTACCATGTACTTTGCAACCTTGATAAATATTAATTTAGATGAACCAAAGATATATTTAGACACCATAAAATATAATAATAATCTTGGATAAAGTAAGGTTTCAAATGAAATAATGAGTTTATTCTGAAAATTAAGTAAAGTAAAATAATATACAATTTGTACAAAACAGAGTATAAGATGTGTTTAGTTTAGAAATCAATAGATTGAGTAAAAGAATCATTCTTAAACAAAGTAAAACATAAGTTAAGTTAACGAATTAAATATAGAATTTGTTAAAGAAAATCATGATAACAATTTTAAGTAAGGTAAACATCTAACAGAGTGATGAGTATAATTTGAGAACCCAATTATAGTGACAGTGCGATAACCATTTAGAATAATAAAGCACAGAGTGAGATAATGAGTTCTATATTAAAAGTCACATAGAATAAAGCATGTTAACAATTCTTTTATGTAAAGTATTATGTTACCAACAACTCAACATAATATGATATAATGACTCCACGCAATTAAATTCACACTGACAATCAATTCACCAAGTTATAACAGAGGCACAGATTGACATGTTAAAGCAACACAACAAATCACGTAAAATGAATGACTCATACAAGAAACCACAATCGTTCCAACACCAAGATAACAACGAATAACCAAACACAATCAAAATGCGGATGAATGATTAAAGGAAGAACAATGATCGTTCAAATCAACAAGTTGTTCCAACATGGAATGTACAACGAAAATCACAGCCGAGGTACCGCCTCGTATTCACATGTCACAATTTCAATCACAATCTTTCCTTATATCACCGCGTGAGGCTTACATTTACTTTTGAAAATCATTTTTTCCAAAATAGTTACACGCGTTTTAGCGCACCTTATCTCACCGCGTGGCTTCAAGTAGTTCCCCTACTAGCAACACGCGTATCAAGCCCACCTTATCTCACCGCATGCATATAACCCCCAGCCTTATGCCACCGCATGCGTATCAATATCACAACTCGCATCACAAGTGCCCATATGCCACAACTTGCAACAAAGTCAACAACACCAATATTTCCACAACAAATAGCACATGGCTCAACAAAAATGTGTAAAGAATTTCAAAAATAACAAAATGAATTAGAATGCTCAACAAGAAAATATATCTCAACAATTAACAACTTCGCCTCAATGTAATAATAACTATTTCAACTTCAACACCAACAACTCAACAAGATGATATTTCACGAAATAACAACTTCAATTAAGATTGATTCAACAAATAATAGGTAACAAGACAATAAGGAAGGCAATAACTTCAACTAAAGCATATAAGAGCAAAATAATAAGTAAGAGGTAGAACAAGCGCTACCAACATCAAATAGAGCATGTAAGAGTTGATTAACAATGAGAGATATAACATGTTATGACAATTCAATTAACGGCATGGAAAAAATCTACATAATCTAAGCCGGTCAAATACTACATATATTCCCTGTACCCAACCGTCACCTTGTGTACACAGCTTCGCATAACACAAATATCACAATCAATCCAAATCATAATGGGTAGTTTCTCCCACACAAAGTTAGGCAAGATACTTACCTCAAATAAGCCCAACCTATACACTAGAAGCAACATCTCGCTATCATCCTCTGAATGACTCGAAACTAACTAAAAGCAACTCAAAATCACCAAATAATTCCATAGGAAGCAAACCCAATTGATAAAGGTCGAATATTTACACATTTATCCAAAGTCAACTAAAAAGTCAAACCCAACCTCGCACCTCGGAAACTGACAAAACTCACAAAATTCGACAACCCATTCAATTATGAGTCCAACCCTACTAAATTCACTCAATTCCGACTCCGAAACGATATTCAAAACTCCAAAATTCACTTTAGAAAGTTTAGACAAAAACCTCCAATTTCTCTTCTGAAACCATTAATCAAATGCTAAAAACGAAGTGTAACTACCCGACCGATCATTTTATGTTATCGGACCCTAATCCCCTAAATGAAACTTCCCATAGCGGCTTATTGTGATTTATGACTTGCGGGGGCGGGTGGTCCGGGATTCAGAAGTGTTTAGAGTAATATTGGAACACTTGGTTCTTTCAGGTTGGCCTTTAAGGCCAAGTTTGACTTCGGTCAACATTTTTAGTAAAAGACCTCAAAATCGAGTTTCGACAGTTCCGGTAGCTTCGTATGATAATTTCGGACTTGGGCGTATGTTCGGAATGGTTTCAGATGACCCGGGAGCGTTTCGGCGCCCAATATTGAAATAAGAGTTCCTTAAGTTCCTATTGTGGTTTGGGACATATTTTTGTGTTATCGAGGTCCGAACGGAATTCTGAGATTGGGGATAGTTCCGTTATGTCATTTATGACTTGCCTGCAAAATTTGGTGTCATTCCGAGTAGTATAGATCAGTTCGGCGCGTTGTTAGCGAAGTCTAGAAAACTTGAAGTTCCTAAGTTTAGTTCTAGGGGTTTTGAGGTGTGATTTTGAGTTTTAGCGTTGTTGCGGGTGTTCCGAAGCCCGAGCGAGTCTGTATTATGATTTAGGACTTGTTGGCATATTTGGACGGGGGCTCGGGTTGGCCCAGGTGCCTCTCGGGCACCAAACGAGGCCAAAAACCAGGTGAAGGAGTTGTTGGTGTACCTGACCTGGTGTGACTGCAGGTGCGGTTGCCCAGTCGCAGGTGCGAGACCGATCCTGCGGTCTAGGCCTCGCAGGTGCGACCCCCAGGTGGGTTGCCCAGTTCTCGCAGGTGCAAGATTCTTCCCGCAGGTGCGTAGCCGCAGGAGCGGACTCTAGCCCGCAGGTGCGATCCTAGGCCCTTGTCCCATTTCCCGCAGGTGCGAGCTATTGCTCGCAGGTGCGAGACCGCACGTGCTGTCGTCGAGTCGCAAGTGCGGAAACCCCTGTAGGAGAAAAGGTCTTTAAGTGCGGGATTATCTCATTCCCGCACCATTTTCTTCCACCATAGGCAATTTTGAGAAGAGCCCCACGACACAGCCGCTGAGAGGTAAGTAAATTCTACCCCAAGATTAGTTAATGCATGAATTCCTAGTTGAATTTAACTACCTAATTAGTGAAAAAATTAGGAATTGGGTAGTAACCTAGGGCTTTCGAGAATTTGAGAATTTTTCGTGAATTGACTATGAAATCATACAAGAATCGTATATTAATGATCCTTAGGTTATGGGTGAGTGTTTACTTCAAGAATTTTTTGAAATCCGAGCATGCGCGCCAGGGGTTATATTTTGGGATTTCTTCAAGAATGATGAATTTGACTAAATAGTAGGAGAATTCCATGCTTTGAGTATAATTTGATATATATTTACGTAACGTTTGATTAGTTTCGAGTCCTTGGGTAACGAGTTCGGAGTTTCGAGCGCATTCTTGACCCGAGGAGTACGTTCGACGCTAGGTTAGTCTCCTTTCTAACCTTGTAAGAGGGAATTGTTCCCATAGGTGATTATAAATGGTGTTTTGTCCTTATTTGCGAGGGCTGCACACGCACGAAGTGATGAGAGTCCGTGCGTAGCTACTATTATGCCTTGTCGGGTAGTTTAGGACTCACAAGCATGCTTTATGTGTTGTATCTGTGATCTTGCATATGGATTAAGTAGTCAAATATCCTCGAATCTCACATGTGAAGGCCTAAGGAGTTATTCTTTGAAGTTGACATTATTAAATTCTCACCTTGTTAGTATGTTCCCTGCTAAATTATCTGGAATCTCCTATTAATCATGTATTTATACGGGAACCCGAGTCGCATCAGTGATTCGCGAGCGGGGTAGTCCTAGTATTATATTAACCTGAGTCGCATGAATGATTCGCGAGCTGGGTAGATAGATGCATCTATGGTTCGGGCCGTTCGACCCTCGGAAGTGCACATTTACTTTTCTCGTCGTAAAGACCGTACGTTCATAGCCTGTTATATGTTTGGTAATTTATGAGAAGCCCTGTAATTGTAACTGTTGATTTCATGAAAGAAAGAAGGTTAAATAGCTTGTATGCCATGGAAAGGGATGGCGTGAGGGTACTAGAGATTGTTATTTGATGCACATTTTCTTATTACTGTTCATTACTGCTATTACTGATTAGCCTGTATTCATTTCACATTGTCTGACCCTAGTAAGTATTAGTCGACCTCTCGTCACTACTTCTTCGAGGTTAGCAGGAATACCCACTGGGTACATATCTTTTTATGTACTCATACTACGCTTATGTACTTAATTGTACAGGTTCTGAGGCTGGTGCATCTGGTTATCCGACCGGAGCTTGACCCTGGGAGTATATTCTGGACTTGACTCCACGGTGATCTGCTTCCCTTGGCGATTCTCAGCAGCACTATGGAGTTATCCTTGTTTATTTCTGTCTACTTCTTTCAGATAGTAGAACAATTTATTTCATCTTTTGTATATTCTACTGGTTCACCTGTAGACTTGTGACACTAGTTCCTGTCACACACATAGTAGACTTTATATTTTTGGGACTTTATATATTGGTTCATGATCCTTGTGGCTACATTTACTTAAGTTGGTTAATTTATCTGCTTCTACTTAAATGTTCTAAGCTTAAAATTTGGTAATTGTGGGGATGATTTGTCAAATAAAGATAATTTCTCTAGTAAACAAATTGTTGGCTTGCCTGACCCCGGTGTTGTGCGCCATCACGACCTGTGTTAGGATTTTGGGTCGTGACAACATGGTATCAGAGCACTAGGTTCACGTAGGTCTCAAAAGTCACGGGCACACCTAATAGAGTCTCGTGGATCGATATTGAGACGTATATATTTATGTTCGGGAGGCTATAGGGTGTTAGGAAATCTCTCTTTATTCATGATCTATAGTGCAGTTGATGGTTTATTAAATCTCATTCTTCTATTCTCTCACAGATGGTGAGGACGCATACATCTGGCAGAGGCCAGGGGAGGGCACCGGCCCGAGGTAGGGGACGGGGGCGTCCCAGAGCTATTCCAGTTGCACCACCAGGGGATCTTACTATAGAGGAGCAGGGGGAGGTGCCTCCAACGGGTCCTGCTCCAGTGGACTTCATGACGGTGCCAGGCTTCCAGGAGGTCATGGGCCGTATGATGAGATTTATGGATACTATGTTCCAGGCTTGTTTATTTCCAGCGGATCCTTCCACATCTCAGGCAGGAGGGGGAGCCCAGACCCCTATTGCCCAGGCTGCAGGCTAGACATCAACACTTCATCATACCCCGGGTACACTGCCCGTTGGTGGGGTCCAGGCTGTAGCAGTAGAACCTGAGCCCAGACCAGCTGCGGACGGCGATTCGCAGAAGTTATTGGACAAATGGACTCAATTGCATCCTCCAATTTTCGAGGTTGAGCGAGGCGAGGATGCCCAAGATTTCATTGACAGGTGCAGGGACAGACTGCACAACATGAGGATACTAGAGTCCAATGGAGTGGACTTCGCTACTTTCCAGTTAGAGGGCAGAGCTCGCAGATGGTGTCAGTCCTATATTCTCAGCAGGACAACAGATTCTCCTCCTACCACTTGGGAGAAGTTCACTCAGATGTTTCTAGACAGATATATCCCACCCTTTGAGAGGGAAGAGCTGTGGTATCAGTTTGAGCAGCTGGAGTAGGGACATCTGTTAGTGACAGACTATGAGGCCATATTTTCAGTGTTGTCTCGCCATGCACTCATGATACTACATACCGATGCTAAGAGAGTGCGGAGATTTGTAGCCGGGTTGCATCCAGGCATTAGGGCCAACATGGCCTGAGAAGTGTAGATGGGGACTCCTTATCAGCTGGTAGTGGAGATTGCTCGTAGGATCGAGGGATATCGATCGAGGGTCAGGGAGAAGGTACAGCCGGATAAGAGAACCAGATATTCCGGGGATTTCAGAGGTGCCTCAGCTAGGGGCAGAGGTCAGTTTTGTAGGGGTCAGCCCAGCATGCCCCCATATTCAGCACCCCCACCACCACCTCCTCGTGGTGCTCCAGGGAGGCCTTACTTCAGTGCTATGCCAGAGGGTTCTCACCATCCCCCAGTTATCCAGGGTTCTTTTTCAGGGCAGCAGGACATGCCTCCAGTGAGATGTTACAAGTGCGGGGATCTCGGCCATATCAGGAGGACTTGTCCCAGGTTTCGGGGCAAGGCAGTGCAGCAGGGTTACCAGCCTATGAGTCCAGCACCAGCAGTCAGGCCACCTAGAGGTGGAGGACATGTCGGCAGGGTCGTCCTAGAGGTGGAGGCCAGTCAGGGGGAGGTCAGGCAGCTCCGGTTCACTCTGGTAGAGCTCATTCTTCCGATACTCCAGCTAGATTCTATTCCATTTTGGTCAGATCAGATGCAGTGGCCTCAGACGCCGTGATCACAGGTATTATTTCAGTATGTGGTAGAGAGGCATCAGTGTTATTTGATCATGGATCCACCTATTCCTATGTTTCAGCCTTATTTTCTCATTTCCTGGATGCTCCTCGTGAGTCCTTGGGTTCTCCTATATGTGTGTCCACTCATGTGGGCGATTCTGTGGTGGTAGACCGGATCTATCGGTCTTGTGTGATCACATTCTCTGGATTCGAGACCAGAGCAGACCTTTTGTTGCTCGACATGGTTGATTTTGAGGTTATTCTAGGCATGGATTGGCTATCTCCTTATCATTCCGTGCTAGATTTCCATTCCAAGACAGTTACTTTGGCCATGCCCGAGTCTCCTAGGCTGGAGTGGAGAGGTTCCTCAGTTAGTGCAGCCAACCAGGTTGTTTCATTCCTGAAGGCTCGACATATGGTCGAGAAAGGTTGTCTGGCCTATCTTGCTTATGTGCGGGACACCACCGCCGATACTCTGATGATTGATTCAGTGCCAGTGGTTCGAGATTTTGCTGATGTATTTCCTTCAGACCTTCCAGGCATGCCTCCGGATCGTGATATTGATTTCTGCATTGATTTAGCTCCAAGCACCCAGCCTATATCTATTCTTACGTACCGTATGGCTCCGAAGGAGTTGAAGGAGCAGCTTGAGGAGGTGTTAGCTAAGGGGTTCATCAGACCGAGTGTATCGCCGTGGGGTGCTCCAGTTCTATTCATGAAGAAGAAGGATAGGTCCATGCGGATGTGTATTGATTACCGCCAGTTGAACAAGGTCACCATTAAGAAAAAGTATCCTTTGCCGCGCATCGATGATTTGTTTGACCAGTTTTAGGGTGCTCGGGTGTTTTCTAAGATTGATTTGGGATCGGGATATCATCAGTTGAGATTCAGGCTTCTGATGTTCCGAAGACGGCTTTTCATACGAGATATGGCCATTATGAGTTCCTGGTGATGTCCTTTGGCTTGACTAATGCCCCAGCAGCATTTATGGACTTGATGAACATGGTATTCGAGCCGTATATTGATTCCTTTGTCATTGTCTTCATTGATGACATTTTGATTTACTCACGTAGCCTGGGGGAGCACGAGCATCATTTGAGAGTTGTGCTCCAGACTTTGCGAGAACAGAAGCTATATGCTTAGTTCTCCAAGTGTGAGTTCTGGTTGGATTCCGTGGAATTCTTGGGGCATGTGGTATCCAGAGAGAGTATGAAGTTTTATCCTCAGAAGATTGAGGCAGTTTAGAGTTGGCCGCGTCCTACTTCAGCTACCGAGATCAGGAGCTTTTTGGGCCTAGCAGGCTATTATCGCTGATTTGTGGAGGGGTTCTCTTCTATCGCGGCTCCATTGACTAGATTGACTTAGAAGAATGCCCCGTTCCGATGGTCTGACGAGTGTGAGGCGAGCTTTCAGAAGCTTAAGACAGCATTGACCTCATCACCAGTTCTAGTATTGCCTTCCGGTTCTGGGATGTATACAATATATTGCAACGCTTCGCACATTGGCTTGGGGTGTGTGTTGATGCAAGAAGGGAGAGTTATTTCTTATGCTTCACGCCAGCGGAAGGTTCATGAGAAAAATTATCCTGTGCACGATTTGGAGTTGGCGGCAATTGTTCATGCTCTTAATATTTGGAGGCATTACTTGTACGGGGTGTCCTGTGAGGTTTATACAGACCACCGCAGCTTGCAGCACTTGTTCAAACAGAGGGATCTTAATTTGAGGAGGGCTTGAGTTGCTGAAGGATTATGACATCACCATTCTATATCATCCGGGCAAGGCGAATGTGGTAGCGAATGCTTTGAGCAGGAAGGAGCCGAGTGTAGGTATCTTGGCTTATATTGCAGCAGAGAAGAGACCTCTAGACTTGGACATTCATTCCTTGGCTAATCGCCTGGTAAGATTAGACCTTTCAGAGCCTCGTCGAGTTCTAGCACATGTTGTTTCTCAGTCTTCGTTATTGGTTGAAATTAAGGCTCGGCAGTTTGATGATCCGTGCTTGGCAGAGCTTCGGGAGATAGTGGTACAGGGTGGTTCCAAGGAGGTTACTATTGGCGAGGATGGTGTTCTGAGACTTCAAGGTCGTTTATGTGTTCCCAATGTTGATGGCCTGAGAGAGAGGATTCTAGATGAGGCACACAGTTCTCGATAATTCTGTTCATCCTGGTGCTACGAAGATGTATCGTGATTTGAAGCAGCATTATTGGTGGAGGTAGATGAAGAGGGACATTGTGGAGTATGTGACTAGGTGTCTTAANCTCAGCACAGCATTTCACCCTCAGACTGATGGTCAGTCGGAGCGGACAGTTCAGATATTTGAGGACATGCTCAGGGCATGTGTGATTGACTTTGGAGGTCAGTGGGACCAGTTCTTGCCTTTGGCCGAGTTTGCTTATAATAACAGTTATCAGTCCAGCATCGAGATGGCTCCATTTGAGGCTTTGTATGGTCGGCGATGACGTTCTCCTATCGGGTGGTTTGAGCCTGGCGATGCTAAGTTATATGGCACCAACCTGGTGAGATGCTTTTGAGAAAGTGAAGCTGATTCAGGAGAGGCTCCGCATAGCACAGTCCAGACAGAAGAGTTACGCGGATAGAAGGCGTGTGATGTGTCATTTATGGAGGGAGATAAAGGTTCTGTTGAAAGTCTCGCCGATGAAGGGTATTATGAGGTTGGGGAAGAAGGGCAAGCTGAGCCCGAGGTTTATAGGTCCTTTTGAAGGACCGAGGCGAGCTGGAAGGGTTGCTTATGAGCTTGCTTTACCTCCTAGTTTATCAGGAGTTCATCCGGTCTTTCATGTATCCATGTTCCGGAGGTACCACGCCGACTTCTCTCATGTGGTTGATTTCAACACTATTCAGTTGGATGAGAAGTTGGGTTACGAGGAGGAGCCAGTTGCTATTATTGACAGGCAGGATCGCCAGTTGAGATCCAAGAGAGTTTCCGCCGTGAAGGTCCAGTGGAGGGACAACCAGTCGAGGAGGCGACCTGGAAGTCCGAGGAGGACATGCGGAGAAGATATCCACATTTATTCAGCACTTCAATTATGATTCTAGACCCGTTCGAGGACAAACGTTTGTTTAAGAGGTGGAGAATCTAACGACCCAACCGGTCGTTTTACGTTATCAGACCACGTTCCCCTAAATGAAACTTCCCATAGCGGCTTATTGTGATTTATGACTTACGGGGGCGGGCGGTCCGGGATTCAGAAGTGTTTAGAGCAATAATGGAACACTTGGTTCTTTCAAGTTGGCCTTTAAGGCCAAGTTTGACTGGTCAACATTTTTAGTAAATGACCTCGGAATCTAGTTTTGACTATTCCGATAGCTTCTTATGATGATTTTGGACTTGGTTGTATGTTCGGAATGGGTTTCGGATGACCTAGGAGCGTTTCAGTGCCCAATATTGAAATAAGAGTTCCTTAAGTTCCTATTGTGGTTTGGGACGTGTTTTTGTGTTATCGAGGTTCGAATGGAATTCTGAGATAGGGGATAGTTCCTTTATTTCATTTATGACTAGCCTGCAAAATTTGGTGTCATTCCGAGTAGTATAGGTCGGTTCGGCGCGTTGTTAGCGAACTCTAGAAAACTTGAAGTTCCTAAGTTTGGTTCTAGGGGTTTTGAGGTGTGATTTTGAGTTTAGCGTTGTTGCGGTTGTTTCGAAGGCTCGAGCGAGTCCGTATTATGATTTGGGACTTGTTGATATATTTGGATGGGGGCTCGGGTGGGCCCAGGTGCCTCTCGGGCACCAAACGAGGCCAAAAACCAGCTGAAGCAGTTGCTAGTGCACCTGATCTGGTGTGACCGCAGATGCGGTTGCCCAATCGCAGGTGCGAGACCGCTCCTGCGATCCAGGCCTCGCAGGTGCGATCCCCAGGTAGGTTGCCCAGTTCTCGCAGGTGCGGGCTTCTTCCCGTAGGTGCGTAGCCGCAGGAGCGGACTCCAGCCTGCAGGTGCGAACCCAGGCCCTTGTCCCATTTTCCGCAGGTGCGAGCTATTGCTCGTAGGTGCACTTGTCGAGTCGCAGGTGCGCTTGTCGAGTCGCAGGTGAGGAAACCCCTGTAGGAAGAAAGGTCGTTAAGTGAGGGATTATCTCATTCCCACACCATTTTCTTCCACCATAGGCGATTTTGAGAGCTTGGAAAAGAGCCCCACGACCCAGCCACTGAGAGGTAAGGAAATTCTACCCTAAGATTAGTTAATGCATGAATTCCTAGTTGAATTTAATTACCTAATTAGTGAAAATTTTAGGAATTGGGTAGTAACCTAGGGCTTTCGAGAATTTGAGAATTTTCTATGAATTGACTATGAAATCATACAAGAATCGTATATTAATGATCCTTAGGTTATGGGTGAGTGTTTACTTCGAGAATTTTTTGAAATCCGAGCATGCGGGCCCGGGGTTGGATTTTGGGATTTCTCCAAGAATGACGAATTTGACTAAATAGTAGGAGAATTCCATGCCTTGAGTATAATTTGATATATATTTACGTAACATTTGATTTGATTCGAGTCCTTGGATGACGGGTTCGGAGTTTCGGGCGCATTCTTGACCAGGGGAGTAGGTTCGACGCGAGGTGAGTCTCCTTTCTAACCTTGTAAGAGGGAATTGTCCCCATAGGTGATTATAAATGGTGGTTTGTCCTTATTCGCGGGGACGACGCACGCACGAAGTGACAAGAGTCCGTGTGTAGCTACTATTATGCCTTGGCGGGTAGTTTAGGACTCACAAGCATGCTTTATGTGTTGTATCTGTGATCTTGCATATGGATTAAGTAGTCTAATATCCTCGAATCTCACATGTGAAGGCCTAAGGAGTTATGCTTGAAGTTGACATAATTAAATTCTCACCCTGTTAGTATGTTCCCTACTAAATTATCTGGAATCTCCTGCTAATCATGTATTTATACGGGAACCCGAGTCGCATGAGTGATTCGCGAGCGGGGTAGTCCTAGTATTATATTAACCCGAGTCGCATGGATGATTCGTGAGCGGAGTAATCCTAGTACTATATTAACCGTGTCGCATGTTCGATTCGCGAGGGGGCAGATAGATGCATATATGGTTCGGGCCGTTCGACCCTCGTAGTGCATATTTACTTTTCTCGTCGTAAAGATCGTACGTTCATAGCCTGTTATATGTTTGGTAATTTATGAGAAGCCCTGTAATTGTAACTGTTGATTTCATGAAAGAAAGAAGGTTAAATAGCTTGTATGCCATGGAAAGGGATAGCGTGAGGGTACTAGAGATTGTTATTCGATGCACATTTTCTTATTACTGTTCATCACTGCTATTACTGATTAGCCTGTATTCATTTCATATTTTCTGTCGCTAGTAAGTATCATGTCGACCTCTTGTCACTACTTCTTCGAGGTTAGGCGGGATACTCACTGGGTACATATCTATTTATGTACTCATACTACACTTATGTTCTTAATTGTACAGGTTCTGAGGCTGGTGCATCTGGTTATCCGACCGGACTTGACCCTAGGAGTATATTCTGGACCTGACTCCATAGTCAGCTGCTTCCCTTGGCGATTATCAGCAGCACTATGAAGTTATCCTTGTTTATTTATGTCTACTTCTTTCAGACAGTAGAACAATTTATTTCATCTTTTGTATATTCTACTAGTTTGCATATAGACTTGTGACACTAGTTCCTGGCACACACATAGTAGACTTTATATTTTTGGGACTGTATATATTGGTTCATGATCCTTGTGGTTACATTTATTTAAGTTGGTTAATTTTCCGCTTTTACTGAAATGTTCTAAGATTAAAATTTGGTAAGTGTGGGGATGATTTGTCAAATAAGGATAATTTCTCTAGTAAACAAACTGTTGGCTTGCCTGACTCCGGTGTTGGGCGCCATCACGACTTGAGTTAGGATTGTGGGTCGTGACACGAAGATGGAATCATGGAGTATAATCAAAACTGAGTAGAAAACACTTACCCCATGGAAGAAACTTGAAAAGCACCCTTGAATTCTCCGAATCCCAAACTTTCAAAATGAGAAAAACTCCAATATCATAATAGCCAAAAAGTCTAGTTGTTCTGCCTCGTTTCTTATGCCAAATGATCTCGAAACTTACTTTGGATGCTCTAATATATTACTCGTGAAATTCCAATCAATTTAGACTTTTGAATCACTGCATTTGACCTTATAATGAAGGAGATATGTTGGTTTCAATATTTGAAAATAGTGCAGATTTTTAATACGAATTCAGTGGCAATTTCGTAATTAATCTGAAAAATTTGGCAACCCAATTCTTAGTAAAATGGCCATAAATTCCTCATACGATGTCGAAACTTGATGATTTAGTTTCTATGATTCCAAAATTACGATAAGGATATAATGGTTTAGTCGAAACATGAATCAAAGGTTGTTTGCTCAATATGGTAACCTTTGTGCTCAAATTGACGCTGAAACCGAAAACAATCACTATACAACCCAAACTTATTCAAAATTTATCGAAATTTAATCAAACTTTGTGGACATGACCAAAATCACCATACAAATTTATTGGAATTATTAAAACCTGATTCCGAGTCCGTTTATCCAAAAGTCAAACTTTGATCAACTTTCTAACTTAAAGCTTCTAAAACGAGAATCATTCTTCCAAATCAATCCCGAACCGCTCAAAAATTGAAACTACCCATACACGCAAATCATAACACATAATATGAATGTACTCACAATCTCAAACCACTGAATGGAACGCTAAATCTCAAAACGACCGATCGAGTCGTTATATGAGTGATTTGCAAATCGAAAGATGACCCATTAAAATTGAGTGCTTTAGTGGGTATATCTCATGTAACCCTCTTTGGAGTTGTTGAATCTTCCATTGAATAGAAATTTAAAGTTTTATGTTGAAACCCTAACAACGGTAACAATTAAAAATTAAAAAAAGAGTGAAGAGAAAATGAAGAAGCGTGAACTGGCCAAAAACCCAAAATATTTAACAGTTACCACGAATTTTTGGAACAAAAACATTGAAAGTGAGGAAGAGAATCGTGTTGTGAGAGAATCGTGCTTTAGCAATCAGCACAATCTTGCTGTGTGAGAGAGAGAGATTGTGATGACCCAAAGGGTCATCTTGTGAATTAAGACTCTATCCCACGCTCGTTAGCCTTAAAAACCTAATTTTCACTCACCTCGAGTTACGCGTGCAGTTTGGGCATAGATCCGGAAAGCCTTTATGTGGAAATTTATGAAATAATAATTTTTGGGATTTAAAAGTGATTTTTAGTTGACTTTCGTCAACGTTTTGAGTAAACGGACCCGGACCCGTGTTCCGACAGTCCCGAAAGATTCGTAGTAAAATATGGGACTTGGGCTGTAATGACCCGGTAGGTCATTTTGAGAGTTAACACCCCGATCCCTTAGTAACTGCTTTCCCCATGTCTATTTCTACTTTTGGGACTTGTTGGAACGTTGAGTTGTGAAATTCAGAGAGTTTTTGGACACATAGTCCTTATATGTGAGTTTAAGCTTTAGAAATCAGACCGTAGTTGGAACTGTGTGAAGACAGGACCGGAATGGGATTACGTTTACTCCCTTAGCTCTGTTGGGTGATTTCAGAGTTAGGAGCGTGTCCGGAATGTATTTTCGAGGTCTGTAGTAGATTTAGGCTTGAATTGGCGAAAGTTAGAATTTCGGCGATTTCGGCCGATAGGTGGAATTTTGATATCGGGCTTGGAATGGAATTCCGAGAGTGGATGTAGGTCCGTTGTGTCATTTGTGACCTATGTGTAATATTTGAGGTCATTCGGACTAGTTTTGATGAGTCTCGGCATTAGTTGTAGATTTTTGAAATTTCATAAGTTCTTAGGCTTGAATCCATGTGTAATTGGTGGTTTTGGTGTTATGTGATGCGTTTTGGAGGCTCGACTAAGTTTGGATAAGGTATTAGGACTGGTTGGTAAGTTTGGTTGAGGTACCGAAGGCCTCGGGGATGCTTCGGATGCTCAACGGGTGATTTTTGGAACTTGGAAACAGCTGAACCATTGCTGGTTCTGGTGTCTCGCATCTGCGATGGATTTTCCGCAGGTGCGAACACGCAGGTGCTGAAGAGGGTCTCACAGGTGCGGGCTTGGTCAAGGTCAACTAGTCACGTATGTGCTGGCTGGGTTCCACAAGTGCGGAGCCGCAGATGCAACCCAGTGACGCAGGTGCGGCCATAGTCCTTTTAGTGAGTTTTCGCACCTGCGACGGATTTCCCGCAGGTGCGGTCGAAAGGGCGCAAGTGCGGAATCGCTGGGCAGTTTATATCGAATTCGAGGGCTTGAAATACATATCTTCTAAAACCGATTTGGAGCTCGCGTGTAGGCTATTTGGAGTGGGTTTTGAGGAAAATATTCATAGGTAACAATTCCTATCCTTATTTCACGTGTATATCATTTATCTATAGAAAATTCTTCCATGCAATCAATGAATTGGGTGAAAAATCATGAAAATGGGAAGAAGTTTCCCCAATTAGAAAATCCAAGAATTTAATAAGATTTTGACGTCGGATTTTGATGATTCTTGTTCGAGTGAGTGGGTGAGTGAATGGGTGTTCTAAATTTGTAACTTTCACTCGATTCCGAGATGTGGGCCGGGGGACTTTTTGGGCGATTTTCCTAATTTCGCGTATTAGCCTCGAACTTATTAGCTATTTTGATTCCTTAAAGTGATATTTATATTATGCAATTGAATTGAATAGATTTGGGCTATTCAGAGTGGGATACTCATGGAAAGGGCGTGGTTTTGAGTTTAGTAGCGCAGTCGAGGTAAGTGGCTTGCTTAACTCTATGTTAGGGACTTCCCCTTAGGCTATTTTAATAAGATTTTATGTTGTTTGGGCGCCGTCTACGTGAGGTGACGTGTACGTACACGGGCCATTGTTGCTAAAACTCCATTTTCCCTCCATGACTTAAATCATTTCATTCATATTTCACTGTTTCATGTATTGACAATGTAGTTTAGATTAGGAAGTAGCATGTCTACCTGTTTTACTTGAACTTCCCCTAGTTGTTACTATGTGCACCATGTTTTGGTAGTTTTATCCATTTTTTTGCCTGTGATTTTTCCTGAATTGTTTTAAATAAAAAAAATTATATCCGGTATTTGTACTGCATTGCATATTTAAATTGGGACTACGGACGAGTTTCCGGGATCTTTCCCCCTGTATTGCATTGCATATTTAAATTGGGACTACGTACGAGATTCCAGGAGCTTTCCCCCTGTACTGCATGGCATATTTAAATTGAAACTACAGACGACATTCCGGGAGCTTTCCCCCTGTACTGCATTGGATATTTAAATTGGGACTACGGACGAGATTCCAGGAGCTTTCTCCCTGTACTGCATTGCATACTTGTTACTGTGATATATGTTGTGCTGAGCCGAGGGCTCCCTGTTACTATTTTCCTTTAGCTCATTGTCTCTAGTATTTTTCTTTAACTTATTATATCTCTCTGATACATTTTAAAATTTTTTACTATAAAAATCCAGTAGACCCTTAACTTGACCTCGTCACTACTTGACTGGGGTTTGACTTGGAACTTAATGGGTACCAATTCGTGGTGTACTCATGCCCTTTCCTGCACATGTTTTCGTGTGCAGATCCAGGTACCAGCTCAGTTTCGTGGCTAAGGGTTCGAGCAGCAACTTCCAGGAGGCTGAAAGGTAATTCTACCGCGTCCGCAGAGTCCTTCGAGTCACCTTCCACTCCAGATTTAGATAGATTTTTCATGTAAATTCCCGTACGTTTTATAGAGCTATTTTGAGACAGATCTTGTGACTAAAGTGATATTCTGGGTTTTTGGGAAAGTTGTATTTTGTACGCGCCAAGTGGCAGTGTTTCATTGTAGACTCATCTATTCCGTATTTATTTTATTGCTTCTATTTAATATGTGTTCAGCAATTAGGCTTATCTAGTCGTAGAAACTAGGAACTGTCACGATGCCTTTCGGAGGGTAAGTCAGGTCGTGACAAGTTGGTATCAGAGCGTCTAGGTTCATAGGAGTCACAAGTCACAAGTCAGTTTATTAGAGTCTCGTGGATCGGTGCGAAGACGTCTGTATCTATCTTCGGGAGGCTATGTAACTGTTAAGAACAATCATATTTCTTTGATTTCCTTGTCGTGCGAGTTATTGACATCAAAAATTCTAAAATTCTATTCTATTCTTTCCCACAGATGGTGAGGATCCGTACTGGGAGGACCGACGACGAGGCACCCGAGCCCCCTGCCAGAGCCGTCATAGGCCGGGGTCGGGGTAGAGGACGACCACGCGGTGCAGCCCGAGCACCAGCGAGAGAAGCGACAGAGGAGCCTATGGAAGCCTCAGCTGGAGAGCCGGCACATGAGGTCCCTATTGCTTCTCCAACCTTATAGGAGACTTCAGCTCAGTTCATGAGCATGTTCAGTACTCTAGCTCAGGCTGGACTACTTCCGATAGCTCCCGCTACATCTCAGGCTAGGGGAGGGGCCCAGACTCATGCAACCCGCACTTTTGAGAAGAGGGGCCAGGTTGATCAGGCCCCGAAGTATATTCATATTCCCCCGGCAGCTCCAGTTCAGCATGATTCTAGGGCAGCTGCTTCTGAGGCCGAGCAGCTCAGACTTGAGAGGTACAAGAAGTACCACCCACCTACTTTCAGCGGACTAGCTTCAGATGATGCTCTGGGATTTCTTAAGGAGTGTCATCATATTCTCCGCACTATGGGCATCGTGGAGACCAGTGGGGTTTCTTTCACCGCTTTCCAGCTGAGGGGAACGGCATATTAGTGGGGGAGGGCCTATGAGCTGTGTAGTCCGGAAGAGGCAGCCTCACTCACTTGGACTCAGTTTTTAGAGATGTTTTTGCGAGAGTATGTCCCTCAGAGCCTCAGGGATACTTGGAGTGCGGAGTTCGAGCAGTTGTGCCAGGGTACTATGACTGTGTCGGAGTATGCAGTCCGTTTTAGTAAGTTAGCTCGGCATGCACCAGCCTTGGTTGCCACAGTCAAAGAGCGGGTTCACCGATTCATTAAGGGATTCCATCCTAGTATTAGGACCAGTATGGCCAGAGAGTTGGAGATGGATATCACTTACCAGCAGGCACTGAATATTGCCAGGAGAGTAGAGGGCATGTTCACCCGGGATAGAGAGGAGAGGGAGGCCAAGAGGTCTCAAGAGACTGGCTATTTTCGGGAGCTCGTGCACCAGCAGCACGCCACGGTAGGGGCTTTGTGGTTCGCCCTGTTCATTCAACCCTTCCAGTAGCCAGCGATATTCCAGCTCCTCCAAGACCTCAAGTGTTCTATTATGCACCGCCAATATCTAGTGTGCCTCCAGTTCGAGGTGCTATTTCCGGCCAGCCCAGCAGGTCAGCTCCTGTTCAGTCTCAGCCGCAGCGTCCTCCTAGGGGTTGCTTTGAGTGTGGTGACACTCGTCACGTGATTAGAGATTGCCCCAGGGCCAGGAGGGGTGCACCTCTATAGTCTTATCAGCCTCCACGTGCTCCACCGGGTCCTCCGGCTATTCTTCCATCCCCAGCTACCACTCCACCTCCTCAGTCAGCTCAAGGTGGGGGTCAGAGAGGTAGGGGGTCGCCCAGGCCAGGTCAGGTACTATGCCCTTCCAGCCCATTCCGAGGTTGTTGTTTCAGACTCATTCATCACAGGTATTGTCCCTGTTTGCCATAGGGATGCATCAGTGTTATTTGATCCAGGATCTACATATTCATATGTGTCCTCTTATTTTTCTCCACATTTGGGGATATCTCGGGATTCTTTGAGATCCCTTATTTATGTATCTACCCCTGTGGGAGACTCTCTAGTTATGGACCGCGTATATCGGTCGTGTTTGGTTTCTCTTAGTGGTTTTAAGACCAGGACTGATTTATTATTACTTAGCATGGTATATTTCGATGTTATCTTGGGCATGGAGTGGTTGTCACCCCATTATGCTATTCTTAATTTTCACGCTAAGACCGTGACGCTGGCTATGCCAGGCTTGCCAAGATTTGAGTGGAGAGGTACCTTAGAGTATACTCCTCTCAGGGTCATTTCATTTCTTAAGGCTCAGCGGATGGTTAAGAAGATGTGTGATGCGTACTTGGTCTATGTGAGAGATGTCAGTGTTGATGCCCCTCCAGTTGAGTCAGTCCCAGTAGTGAGGGACTTTTCTAATGTATTCCCAGCTGACCTTCCGGGTATGCCACCCGACAAAGATATTGATTCCTAAATTGATTTATTGCCGGGCACTCAGCCCATTTCTGTCCCTCCTTACCGTATGGCTCCTCCTGAGTTGAAGGAGTTGAAGGAGCATCTGCAGGAGTTACTTGATAAGGGTTTCATCAGACCCAGTGTATCACCTTGGGGTGCTCCAGTGCTATTTGTGAAGAAAAGGGATGGTTCTATGCGTATGTGTATTGATTATCGGCAGTTGAACAAGGTCATCGTGAAGAACAAGTATCCTTTGCCTCGCATTAATGATCTATTCGACCATCTATAGGTTTCCAAGGTATTCTCCAAGATTGACTTGCATTCTGGATATCATCAGTTGAAGATTCGGGAGCCAGATATCCCGAAGACTGCCTTCAGGACCAGATATGGCCACTATAAGTTTCTTGTTATGTCATTTGGGCTGACCAATGCCCCATAAACTTCTATTCATTTGATGCACAGTTTGTTCTGGCCTTATCTTGATTCCTTCATCATTGTGTTTATTGACGACATCCTGGTGTATTCCTGATCATGGGAAGATCATGATCAGCATTTGAGGACTGTGCTTCAGACTTTGAGGGAGAAGAGATTGTATGCAAAATTCTCTAAATGTGAGTTCTGGCTTGACTCAGTGGCATTCTTGGGCCACATAGTGTCTTGGGATGTGATCAAGGTAGATCCAAAGAATGTGGAGGCGGTGCAGAGTTGGCCTAGACCGTCATCAGCTACGGAGATCCGCAGTTTCCTTCGTTTGGCTGGGTACTATCGCCGTTTTATGGAGGGATTTCCATCCATTGCAGCACCGATGACCAAGTTGACTCAAAAGGGTGATCCGTTCAGGTGGACTAAGGAGTGTGAGGAGAGCTTTCAGAAGCTCAAGACAGCCCTGACTTCAGCTCCAGTGTCGGTATTGCCTTCGGGTTCAGGGTCATATACCGCCTATTGTGATGCTTTGAGGATTGGCCTCAGAGCGGTGTTGATGCAGGGAGGTAAGGTGATTGCCTACGCGTCCAGACAGTGGAAGGTGCATGAAAAGAACTATCCAGTTCATGATCTCGAGTTGGCGGCGATTGTTCATGCCCTGAAGATATGGCGTCATTATTTATACCACCCGACGAAGGCCAATGTGGTGGCCGATGCCTTGAGTCACCAGGCGGAGAGTTTGGGGAGTTTATCATATCTTCCGGTAGTTGAGAGGACCTTAGCCTTAGATATTCAGTCCTTAGCCAGTCAGTTCGTGAGGTTGAATCTTTCAGAGCCTTGCCGCATTTTAGCTTGTATGGTAACTCGATCTTCTCTTTATGACCGCATTTGAGAGCGCCAGTATGATGATGCCCACCTTCTGGCTCTTCAGGATAGGGTTCGGCGAGGTGACGCCAGGGATGTGACTATAGGAGATGATGGTGTGATGAGGTTTTAGGGTCGGATCTATGTGCCCAATATGGGTGGGCTTCAGGAGTTGATTCTTGAAGAGGCCCATAGCTCGCGGTATTCCATTCATCCGGGTACCGCGAAGATGTACCAGGATCTGAGACAGCACTATTGGTGGAGAAGGATGAAGAAAGATATAGTGCAGTTTGTGGCGCCGTATGATTCTTTGTATGGTAGACGGTGCCAGTCCCCAGTGGGATGGTTTGAGCCGTGCAAGGCCCGATTGTTTGGTACAGATTTGATCCAGGACTCCCTGGACAAGGTGAAGGTGATTCAGGACGCTCAGTCTAGGCAGAAGAGTTATGCGGACCGGAAGGTTCGTGATTTGGCATTTATGGCTGGTGATCGGGCTTTGCTTCGGGTATCGCCTATGAAGGGCATCATGAGGTTCGGGAAGAAGGGTAAGTTGAGTCCGAGATTTATTGGCCCTTTTGAGGTGTTGCGACATGTTGGGAAGGTTGCTTATGAGCTAGCCCTGCCTCCCAACCTAGCAGGAGTTCATCCGATATTCCACGTCTCCATGCTCTATAAGTATCACGCTGACCCGACTCATGTTTTGGATTTTAGTTCAGTCCAGTTGGACAAGGATTAATCATATGTTGAGGAGCCAGTAGCTATATTGGATAGACAGGTCAGAAAGCTCAGGTCAAAGGATATTGCGTCAGTAAAGGTTCAGTGGAGGGGTCAGCTGGTCGAGGAGGCGACTTGGGAGACCGAGCAAGATATGCGTAGTCAGTACCCTCATCTTTTCACAGCTTCAGGTATGTCTCTATACTCGTTCGAGGACGAAAGATTTTTTAAAAGGGGGAGAATGTAACGACCCGGTAGGTCATTTTGAGAGTTAGCGCCCTGATCCCCTAATAACTACTTTCCCCATGTCTATTTCTGCTTTTGGTATTTGTTAGAACATTGAGTGGTGAAATTCGGAGATTTTTTGGACACATAGTCCTTATATTTGAGTTTAAGCTTTAGAAATCGGATCGTAGTTGGAACTATGTGAAGACGGGGCCGGAATGGGATTTCGTCAACTCCGTTAGCTCCGTTAGGTGATTTCAAATTTAGGAGCGTGTCCGAAATGTGTTTTTGAGGTTAGTAGTAGATTTAGGCTTGAATTGGTGAAAGTTAGAATTTTGGCGATTTCGGCTGATATAATTTTGATACCGGGCTCGAAATGGAATTTCGAGAGTGGCTGTAAGTCCGTTGTGTCATTTGTGACCTGTGTGTAAAAATTTGAGGTCATTCGGACTAGTTTTGATGAGTTTTGGCATCGGTTATAGATTTTGAAAATTTCATAAGTTCTTACTTAGGCTTGAATGCATGTATAATTGGTGATTTTGGTGTTAATGTGATGAATTTTGGAGACTCGACTAAGTTTGGATAAGAAATTATGACTGGTTGGTAAGTTTGGTTGAGGTCCCGGGGGCCTCGAGGATGTTTTGGATGCTCAACGGGTGATATTTGGAACTTGGAAACAGCTGAACCATTGCTGGTTCTGGTGTCTCGCACCTGCGATGGATTTTTCACAGGTGCGGACACGCAGGTGCGGAAGAGGGTTTCACAGGTGCGGGTTTGGTCAAGGTCAACCAGTCTCGCAAGTGCGGTCTAGGTTCCACAGGTGCGGAGCCGCAGATCCGGCCCAGTGATCGCAGGTGCAACCACAGTCCTTTTAGCGAGTTTTCGCACCTGGGATGGATCTTCCGCAGGTGCGGTCGAAGGGGCGCAGGTGCGGAATCGCTGGGCAGTTTATATCAAATTCGAGGGCTTAAAATTCATATCTTCTAAAAATAATTTGGAGCTCGGGTGTAGGCGATTTGGATTGGGTTTTGAGGAAAAGATTCATAGGTAACAATTCCTAACCTTATTTCACTTGTATATCATTTATCTATAGCAAATTCTTTCATGCAATCAATGAATTGGGTGAAAAATCATGAAAATGGGAAGAAGTTTCCCCAATTAGAAAATCCGAGAATTTAATAAGATTTAACGTCGGTTTTCGATGATTCTTGTTCGAGTGAGTTCGTGAGTGAATGGGTGTTCTAAATTTGTAACTTTCACTCGATTCCAAGACGTGGGCCCGGGGGACTTTTTGGACGATTTTCCTAATTTCGCGTATTAGCCTCGAAATTATTAGCTATTTTGATTCCTTAAAGTGATATTTACATTATGCAATCGAATTGAAAAGATTTGGGTCATTCGGAGTCGGATACTCGTGGCAAGGGCGTGGTTTTGAGTTGAGTAGCGCAGTCGAGGTAAATGGCTTGCCTAACTCTGTGTTAGGGACTTCCCCTTAGGCTATTTTAATACTGTTTTATGATGTTTGGGCGCCATGTACGTGAGGTGACGAGTACTTACACGGGCCATTATTGCTAAAACTCTATTTTTCCCTCCATGACTTAAGTCATTTCATTCCTATTTCACTGTTTCATGTATTGACTATGTAGTTTAGATTAGGAAGTAACATGTCTACCTGTTTTACTTGAACTTCCCCTAGTTGTTACTATGTGCACCATGTTTAGGTAGTTTTATCCATATTTTTTCCTGTGATTTTTCCTGAACTGTTTTAAATAAAAAAAATTATATCCGGTATTTGTATTGCATTGCATATTTAAATTGGGACTACGGATGAGTTTCCGGGAGCTTTCCCCCTGTAATGCATTGCATATTTAAATTAGGACTACGGATGAGATTCCGGGAGCTTTCTCCCTGTACTGCATGGCATATTTAAATTGGGACTACGAACGAGATTTCGGGAGCTTTCCCCCTGTACTGCATTGCATATTTAAATTAGGATTACGGACGAGATTCCGGGAGCTTTCTCCCTGTACTGCATTGCATACTTGTTACTGTGATATATGTTGTGCTGAGCCGAGGGCTCCTTGTTACTATTTTCATTTAGCTCATTGTCTCTACTGTTTTGCTTTAACTTATTATATCTCTCTGAACATTTTAAACTGTTTTACTACAAAAATCCAGTAGAGCCTTAACCTGACCTCGTCACTACTTGACTGGGGTTAGGCTTTGCACTTACTGGGTACCAATTAATGGTGTACTCATGCCTTTTCCTGCACATATTTTTGTGTGCAGATCCAGTACCAGCGCTCAGTTTCGTGGTTAGGGGTCCCAGCAGCAGCTTCCAGGAGACCGAAAGGTAATTCTGCCGCGTCCGTAGAGTCCTTCGAGTCACCTTCCACTCCAGATTTAGATAGATTTTTCATGTAAATTCCATTATGTTTATAGAGCTATTTTGAGACAGAGCTTGTGACTGAAGTTATATTTCGGGTTTTTGGGAAAGTTGTATTTTGTACGTGCCAAGTGGCGGTGTTTCATTGTAGACTCGTCTATTCTGTCTTTATTTTATTGCTTCTATTTAATATGTGTTCCGCAATTAGGCTTATCTAGTCTTAGAGACTAGGTGCTGTCACGATGCCTTTCGGAGGGTAAGTCAGGTCGTGACATGGGCGTATGCCCGGAATCGAATTCCGAGGTCCCTAGCTCGAGAAATGAATTTTTGATGAAAAATTGTAAGACTAAAATTCTAAGGATTTAAAGAAAATTTATTAATGTTCAATCTCGTTGGTATCGGGCCGTATTTTTATTCCGGAGCCCGGTACAGGTTCATTATAATATTTAAGTCATGTCTGTGAAATTTAGTAGAAATCGGAGTTGAATTGACGTGATTCGGACGTCCGGTTGAGAAGATAGTAATTTTGAAATGTTATTGAGAAATTCATGAGTTTTGGTGCTAAATCCGTAGTTTTAGGTGTTATTTTTGTAATTTGATCGCACGAGAAAGTCCGTATGATATTTTTAGACCTGCATGCATGTTTGTTTTTGAGCCCCAAGGGCTCGGGTGAGTTTCGTGTAGGCTACTGGGTGTTTAGGACTTAGGAAAATTTTGCTGGTGTAGAACTTCTGTTGCAGGCCTCTAATCTCGCAATTTCGATATCAGGCATCGCAAGTGCGAACAAAGAAGGGACGCCAATTGTGAGGCTTTCATCGCAATTGCAAAGAGATCCTGGGCCAGCAGTTCTCGCATTTGCGAGGTTACCTTCGCAATCGCGAAAGGAATCTGGGAAGGGGCAGGTTCGCAAATGCAAACATCTACTTGCATTTGTGAGGGGACAGTCACTTTCCTCGCATTTGCGAAAGCAGCAGAGTTGTGAAGGGCATCAAAATTACGATTGTTTCTTTGCATTTGCGAGCTTTGCATTTGTGAATCTCATGTCGTAATTGCGACATCTGCATCTGATAACTTTGGACTTAGACGGAATTTTTCATTCACTCTCCCATTTTTCAAAACCTAAATTTCAAGAGGCGATTTTCCAAAGACCAAATCTTCTCCAAATCATAGGTAAATGATTCTTAACTCTTTTCTTTTAATCTTTTACTTCCTTTAACAAGATTTTAACCTAGAATCTAGGATTTTATGGTGAAATTGGGAATATTTGGTAGAAAACTAGGGATTTCAAAATTTGGGGATTTAGACCTCAAATTGAGGCCGGATTCTAAAATCAATTGTATATCCAGGCTCGAGGGTGAATGAGTAATCGGGAGGTAAGTGTTGTGTCTAACTTTGGCTTGAGGGAATATGTATTGTGTGATTATTTTCTACGTGTTTAGTTTTTGAATACGATGTATAGGTGAGGTGACGAGCATCTATGCGTTGTTATTGGGTCATAGCATGCGAGTGAAATTCTATCCTTTGTGAATCTTGTAGTTTTAAATCCTATTATCCGTGCTTATTGTTTCCATTGAAATGTTAGGAGACTTATATCCAGTTCCACCGAAGTTGATAAATTTGTGAATATTGATTCAAGGTTGAGATGTTAAATTGTGAAATAAATCATTGGTGAAATATTGATTTCTTTGTGAAACTTCCCTCTATCCGTTATTATTGATTTATTTATATTGTGAGGAAGAGTGTAAAAGCACGAAAGGTGATGCCGTGCATGATTCATTTATATTGTGAGGAAGAGTGTAAAAGCACGAAGGGTGATGTCGTGCATAATTTATTCATATTGCGAGGAAGAGTGTAAAGCACGAAGGGTGATGTCGTGCCATGATATGTTAGGTTTAATTCACGAAAGGTGATGCCGTGCCATGATATAAGAGTGATAAATCACGAAGGGTGATGTCGTGTATATTATGTGAGGTTTAATGCATGAAGGGTGATGTCGTGACGTATTATTCATATGGTGAGGAAGAGTGTAAAAGAACGAAGGGTGATGCCGTGTAATTTTCTTTACTGTTTTTACTTGTTTATTTCGCTAAGTCATATTGATTGAGTTTGTCTTGTCCCGGTTCCTTATTTCTTATATTGTGATTCCCCATTTTGCATGTCCCCTTCCCATTATTTCTGCTTTATTGCTATGTTTATCGTTGTTTCCATTAGCATGATTATAAGGTTCAGGTTTTATGTGGTGTCTTGTCCTAGACTCGTCACTACTTCGCCGATGTTAGGCTCGACACTTACCAGTACATGGGGTCGGTTGTACTGATACTGCACTCTGCACTTTTTGTGCAGATCCAGGTATAGGTCCTAGCTGATTGTGATTCGTAGTTGACTTCACCGCAGGAGACCCGAGGTAGATCTGCCGACATCCGTAGATTCCTGGAGTCCCTTCCTTTATATTCATTCATCGTTTATTTAGTTCACAAACAGTTTTACATTTTCCTTTCAGCCAAATACTTGTAGTAAATTCTTAGTAGTCTGTGAGTTCTGACTCCAGACCCTGGGTAGCTAGACTTACAGTTTTCACATGCGCGGTATTACTATACAAGCTCCATTTATACTTTAATTATTATGTTTTGAGTTGTAGTGGTTTCTCAGTATTTTCGTAAGATTATTATGTGGCAAACTTCTAATGTTGGCTTGCCTAGAAAGTGCAACGCTAGACGCCATCACGGTCCCGACGGTGGAAATTCGGGTCGTGGCAGAGATCGTGGAGAGTGAAAGAAGAAGTATTTTGTTGAGATTTTGGGAGAGAATAAATGAAAGAATGAGCGATAAAAACATAAATAGCGTATTTAATGCCTAAGCGGTAGTATATACCATTAATATCTATTTCGCTATAAAAACCTAAAAGGTAGCTATTGAAAATAATATCTTAAAAGAATTTTAATTATAATAAATAGGGTATATACCTTTTCTATAGGAGGTAAAATTTCCTAGTTAAAAAGGGGTGTAGTAGTGAATGTTTGGGATCAATAGTCCTCGAATGTCATTACTAGTACGTTTAATATAGTTATTGCTATACCTTGGGCCTCAATTAGTGACATTTCCTTAGGAAATTAAGGAGAAACTCAAATGATATCAAATGGGATGAAAATGCTCCACAAACCACTCATCATAGTCATATTATGTTTTGTACCTTGTGCCTAGCCTTTTGCTTTCTCCTTCTACTAGATTTTCACTTGAAATAAAATATTTACGTATAATTTTAATATGTAAATATATAGTAATAGTTCATATCATTGCCGAACCTATTGATTTTAAATTCTAGATTTGACTTTGTGCAAAGTTCATGAATATGAATTAGATGATTCGCTAAATTTAAAGCACATTTATAGTCAAATACATGGTTTCACCGTATCAGATATACATGATTCAATACTACAAAATTTCTAGGTTGATAACTTTTGATATACGTAATTCAATACTGCAAAATTCTAGACTGAGTGTGTTGAGTGATTGAGTGTGAAGAGTGGAAAGTGTGAGACAATGAAATTGAGTACTCCGAGAGTGTGAGTTACATGAGTTCATCACCGTGATGCATTTCATTTGACATGCATATTTGACATACATGTATAAATATGCATTTCCTCATGCTATGCGGTTTTAGTGACATTCATGATTTCACGTGCACGTTGATATGTAGGCATAGAGAAGTACTTTCCTCGTGCTATCTAATAATGAAACATCTTATTTATTGTTGAAAGATTTTGGAAAAAATCATAGTTTTTCAGACTCACTCATATTTTGGTGATTTCGATGAAGGATTTGGGTTTTACTGTTATACCGGCAAAGCATGACTATTCTCCGTAACTGTTAATGAACTAAGCATCACATCTCTGAGATATTTCTTTTACCACTTTTATTATATTGTTATTAACTACTAGTAATAAATTAAGCCAAAATTTCTATTTAAACAAAGAAAGGTTGGATGCGTCAATAATGATTCGTTGTTCAAAGAATTCTTTGTAACGACCCGATCGGTCGTTTTGAGTACTAGAATTTCGTTCATCTATTTGGAGTCTCGATTAGCTTATGACTTGTGTGTATCGTCGGTTTTGATTTTCAGGTTATTCAGTTTTGGATGGGTCACGTATTGTAGCTGGGTTATGATCCTTTGTGAAAGATTCATGTGTTTTGGTTCTACGGTGTGATGGGTTCTTAGCATTGCGTTGTGGTGGTACTTGTTGAGCTTGCGGGACAGTTCTCTCGTTTGAGTCAGTTTTCCATGTTGAGTACATTTGAGTTGTTGGTTACTGGTGCACAGATTGCGCGGTTGGTGGCTTGAGTTTGTATGGGTTTGGCATGTTAGTAGGGTGGATTTATTTGAGGAGATGAGGTCGTTGGACCTAGAATGGGTGCTATCGGATTTGATTGCGGCATATTTTGGAGAATGTCACTGATCGACTTAGAATTTGGCAATAGTTCTCGTCGAAGGAGGGGGATCTCCATGACTTGTTGATCTGATAAGTGGTTATGAGTTTCTATGTGTTTCTCTCATCATCTTCTGTGTACGAAGGTTTTGAACGAGGTTTTATTTATCTGTACATTCAAGATGAGGTTTATTACTGGTATTAGGTTTGTTTTTAGCAACTACTGTGGTCAGAAGTTATTGTTGTGCATCTGGGTTATGTGGTATATCATGTGATGGCATCTTGGGCTTTGGTTATGGCTTGATACAGCTTGTTCAGACTTATACCGTGTGTAGATGCGAGATTCGGGTCTTATAAGGAATTCCAGATGTTGTAAATTGGATTCTGAGTTTTACGGGCTAAGGTTGAAGTAATGATCTTCAGTTATGTTGTGTCATCAGACTTAGATGGATTAAGGTGACGTGGGATCACCCCCATGTATGTGCATGGTAAGGTCACACGATAATTTGATGGCTTTGGAACGACTCTTGGCACGTTCGAAGACGAACAAATGTTTAAGTGGGAGAGAATGTAATGACCCGGCTGGTTGTTTTGATCACTAGCATTTCGTTCAACTATTTGGAGTCTCAATTAGATTCGTATGATGTATATGACTTATGTGTGTCATCGGTTTTGGTTTTCAGGTTATACGGAACTTGATTTGGAAGAATGATCTAGACTAAGAAGCATTAAGTTGGAAGAGATGACCAAATTTGACTTTTTAAGTATTTGACCTCGGTTCGGAGTTTTGATGGTTCCGTTAGGTCGGATGGTCATTTTAGAAATGGGCGTATGCCCGTATTTACATTTGGAAATTTCTAGAAAGTTTCGGCGCTAATTGGTGAAAGCTGGAGATTTGAAGGTTTGAAAAGTTCATAGGTTTGACCGAGAGTTGACTTTGAGGATATCGGATTCGGATTGTGGTTCCAAGAATTAGAATATCTTCTTTATGTCATGTGGAACTTGTGTGTAAATTTTGAGATCATTCCGTGTTGAATTGATATGTTTCAGCACGAGTTTTGGAAGTTCAAAGTTCAAAGTTCATTTAAGCTTGAATTGAGGTGCGATTCATCGTTTCGATGTCGTTATGGGTGATTTGAGGCCTCGAGTAGGTTCGTGTTATATTATGGGACTTGTTGGTATATTCAGACAGGGTCCCGAGTGGATCGGATGAGTTTCAAATAGTTTTGGATTATTTTGGCTAAGGCTGGTTTTGCAGGGGTTTTGGTGTGACCGCACCTGCGGAGCTTTGGGAATAGGTGCGGAGCGGAAAAAGCGACAGTAGCATCACAGAAGAAGAGAGTGTACTGGGGCAGGATTCCTCAAATCCGGGTTTTCTTCGCATCTGCGAAGGCGCAGATGCGGTGAGTTTGAACGCAGAAGAGAAGTGTGGCGCAGAAGCGGGAGCTGTTGTCGCACCTGCGTGTGCACAGAAGCGGGGCATTTTCCGCAAGTGCGATGGGCGAGTTTAAGTGGTTTTTCGCAAAAGCGAGTTTTTGGTCGAAAAAGCGACACCGCATAAGCAGCTAAGTGTGTCGCATATGCGACGATGCCTGTGCAGAAGCTATATATCGAGGGCTTGGCTATTTTATTCACATTTTGAGTTGGGGAGCTCGGATTTTGGCGATTTTGGTGGAAAATTTCATCACAAGGATTGAGGTAAGTGTTCTATACCAGATTTTTATTATATTTCGTGAATATATCTTCGTGTTTGGTAATTGGGTTGTTAATTTAAAGAGAAATTGGGGGGTTTTGGTCTAAAATTTTATAGTGTGAATTTTTGAGTTTTGAATATCGATTTAGAGTCGGATTTGAATGAAACTAGTATGATTGGACTTGTATTCGAATGGGTTATCGAATTTTTACGTTTTGTCAGGTTCTGAGGTGCGGGTCCGGGTTTGACTTTTTGATTGACTTTGGGATTATGATTAAAGATTTGACCTTTATCATTTGAAATTATTTCCTTAAGCATTATTTGATGTATTTGAGTTACTTTTGGATAGTTTTGCGCCGTTTGGAGGTCGGTACGCGCGGGATGGCATTTTTGGAGTATCGTTTGGCTTGCTCGGTATTGGACTTGGCTTGTTCGAGGTAAGTAACACTTCTAAACTTGGTGCTGAGGGTATGAACCCCTGAATCTACGTGATATATTTTTGGTGTTGAGGTGACACACACTTTAGGTGACGGGCGTGTGGCCGTGCACTATGTGTATTATGACTCGATTGATTTACTGGTAATGTGTAGTGATCGTATATTGTTTCTATTCATGAAATTTCTACGTGCTAGAGTAATTGAGCTTTGATCCATATTAGAAACCATGTCTAGGCTATATGCTTATCCTGTTGAGACCCACTGAGGTCATTTCAGCTGTTGAGTTATGTGCTTACATTACAATTACATACTCAGTCATACTTGTTCATTTTCATATCATAACTCAGTCTTTGTTGCCATTTATTAACACATCATATCATTATTTTTTGGATGATTTTTCATGACATTGTGAGACTGAGAGACTGGAGAGATTGATCACTGAGTTGAGGCCTGAGAGCCGGATTGTGAGTGATATTGATGGGATCGGGCTGCACACCGCAACATGTATTATTGATTCATGATGGGATCAGGCTGCACACTGCAACATGCTTTATTGATTCATGACATAATTGGCTTATTATAGCGCTTGGGCTGGATCTTCCCCTCCGGAGTCTGCACACCCACAGTGAGCGGAGTTGCCATTGATTCATTTAGGCTGGATCTGCCCTGTACAGTGCTGAGTGACTGAGAGTATTGCAGGTTAGATCTGTCTTGTTCAGTGCTGAGTGACTGAGTGTGTTGAGTTATTAGCGTGAAGAGTGGAAAGTGTGAGACTGTGAAATTGAGTACTCTGAGAGTGTGAATTACATGAGTTCATCACCGTGATGCATTGCATTTGACATGCATACTTGACATACAGGTATAGAGATGCATTTCCTCATGCTACGCAATTTTGGTGACATTCATGATTTCACGTGCACATTTATATGTAGGCATAGAGAAGTACTTTCCCCATGCTATCTGATAATGAAATATTTATTGTTGAAAGGTTTTGGGAAAAATCATAATTTTTCTGACTCACTTATATTTTGGTGATTTCGATGAAGGATTTGGATTTTACAGTTATACCTGAAAAGCATGACTATTTTCCGTAACTGTTAACGAACTGAGCATCACATCTCTGAGATATTTCTTTTACCACTTTTATTACATTGTTATGAACTGTTGTTGGCTATTGGTATTGGACTCCGACCTTTGTCCTAGATCGTCACTATGTTCAACCTAAGGTTAAGTTTGTTACTTATTGAGTACATGGGGCAGATTGTACTCGTACTGCATTTGTGTACCTTGCGTGCAGATTTTTTATGCTGATGTTGCTGTGTATGGCGGGAGGTGGCATTGAAAACGCACATGCGTTCCGATAATTACTTCCTTTTGTTCTCGGTAGCTTTAGAGTTATTAATCAGCTCATGTATATTTCAAATAGATAATGTATTTATTTCATATCAGCTTTGTAAACTCTAAATCTTAGAAGTTCATAATTTGTACTACCAGTTCTTGGGAATTCTTTGTATAAAAGCACGGTTATATTATCATTACTTCTTTTAATGAATCTCATTGAAATTGATTTATTATTAATTGGTTTATCTAGCGGATTAGAGCTAGGTGCCATCATGACTAGTTGAATTTTGTGTCAATGACATTTTTGGCGTTATGTTTATTGCCCCGTCATAAATTTTTCTTTAAGATTCACCAATAAAGTGTTGCTCCAGTTAGTGAAATCTAATGAAATTGTATATTGGGAATGAGTATTTGTGGGATTAAATTATTCTACAACCCCACCCAAATATATCGTTTACTTTAAAGCAGTAACCCTCAATGTTTGATCTTTCATGTATTAGGTATCCATTTAAAGTCTGCCACATATATTTATGTTATCTTAATTTCTCCTTTAGAATGCCTTAAGGATACTATGTTCCAACGTTCTAAGCCATTATGAAAGATTCCTTTTATGAAAGATTTAAAAAGTTAGATCAGTTACTGTTTAACCTTAGGATATAAAGTAATTTATTTTGGTATATTTAATTTAAGTATTTGGACTAATAAGTTGGTGAAGTCATTTATTGTTTAGTTTATTTATTTTATTAATGTATATATATAATTTGTTTGTCACCAAAGTGACTAAACTAGAATATTTAAAATATTCACATGTATATATAAAATCTTGTGATATTTATTTTATGTGCGAGTTTATGTTTATATAGTTTGTTTGTACAACCCAATTTCACCTATAGACCGTGATGACGCCCAATGTCGCTGCTAGGCAAGCCAACAGTGAATTAGCCATGTATATATTCTTTTAACAATTTTGAAATGGTTGATTTTTATTTATTAAGTAAGTAAAAAATGAAAAATTTAATATAATAAAGTCTAAACAAATATGAGAACAAGTGTGTTGAAATAAATACTCAAAAACATTCAAATGTCTACTAGTAAAATTCTAAGACCTGGTGCCACAAGTGTATGAGCTACTAATAGAATATACAAAAATACTAAACTACTGTCTGAAATAGAGTAGACAGAAAGTAATGCAAGAGAAAGACTTTGGGTGCTGCTGAACGGATTCAGAAGAGCAGCTCACCACTAAGCCTCAGGGTATTAGAGGTGCGCGCTGGTATGACTGCCAGATGCACCTATCTCAGGTCCTGGAGTGTGACCCTCGGCGCCATTCCATAGAGCTCCTACCGTCGGTGCGATGGACTGCTGACTTGGAGTCTGACCCTGATGGCCTGAAGGCCCACTAGAGGAACCCTGACTAGCTGGGGGATGGTAGGAGCTCTCTGAAATGGCACTGAAATGAGGCCGCACTCGAAACAACCCCTCGGTAAGGTGGACTACTGACCTGGAGTCTGACCCTGATGGCCTGAAGGCCCACTAGAGGAACCCAGAATAGCTGGGGGGCGTTAGGAGCTCTCTGGAATGGCGCCAAAATGAGGGCGCACTGGAGCAAACCGAGGAGGTGACGACGCTGGATATGTGGGCCTGCTAGTCCGGAAAGCCGTCTTCGGAACATCCTAATCACGAATCTTCAACTGATGGTACCCCGATCTCAAGTCAATCTTAGAGAACATCCTGGCACCCTGCAACTGGTCAAACGAATCATCAATACGCGGCAACGAGTACTTGTTCTTAATGATAACTTTTTTCAGTTGGCGGTAATCAATGCACATCCTCATAGTCCCATCTTTCTTCTTCACGAATAACACTGGTGCACCTCAAGGCGACACACTCGGTATGACAAACCCCTTTGCTAGAAACTCTTCAAGCTGTTCTTTCAACTTATTCAACTCTCTCGGAGCCATGAAGTGCGGTGGAATACAGATAGTATGGGTACCTGGAGCCAAATCAATACAAAAATCGATATCACGATCTGGTGGCATGCTTGGAAGATCAGAAGGGAACACATCATAGAACTCTCGGACCACGGGCGCTGAATCAATCGCCGGAGTCTCTTTAGTAGTACCCCATAAGCTAGATAAGACAAACAACCCCGCTCGACCATGTGTCGAGCCTTCAGAAAAGATATAACTCGACTAGATGCACTAACAGATAAACCCTTCAACTACAGTCTAGAAAGCTCTGGCATCGCCAAGGTAACAGTCTTGGCATGGCAATCAAGGATGGTGTGATATGGGGAAAACCAATCCATTCCCAGGATGACCTCAAAGTCGGTCATATCAAGCAACATAAGATCTTCTCTAGTCTCATAACCACATAAAGTCATAATACTGGAACGATAAACCTGATCCACAACAATAGAATCACCCTCTGGAGTGGACACATAAACAAGATTACCCAAGGACTCGTGAGGAATGCCTAGGAAGTGAGCAAACAGAGATCAAACATATGAATATGTATACCCTGGATCAAATAGCACCGAAGCATCCCTACCGCAGAAATAATACCTGTGATAACGACATTTAAGGCTACTGCATTCTGTCTAGAAAGGCATAGAACCTGGCTGGAGCACCACCTAATTGGCCTCCACCTCTAGGATGGCCCCTACACACCTGCCCTCCGCCTTTGGGTGACCAGACGGCTGGTGTGACAACTTGTGCTGTAATCATAGGCTGCTGACCCTGTTGCATTGCCTTGTCCCGAAGCCTGGGGCAAAACCTCCTCACATATCAAATATCCCCGCACTCAAAACAACTCCAAGGTACGGTGGAATGCTGACCTAGAGTCTGACCTTGATGCCTTGAAGGCCCACTGGAGGAACCCTGAATAGCTGGGGGATGGTAGGAGCTCCCTGGAATGGCGCCGAAATGAGGCTGCACTAGAGAAACCTGAGGAGACGGCGACGCTGGATATGTGGGCCTGCTAGACCGAGCTCTCACATACTGACCCCTACCCCCAGCTGGAGATCCACTGAACTCTCTAGAATATCTAAACCGCTTATCCTTCGTCGCCTGCTCTTGGCTCTGCTGGCAGACACCCTCGATCCTCAGAGATATCTCCACAACTAGCTTGTACGAAGTCCCTATCTCAACCTCTCGGTCCATAGTGGCCTGAATACTAGAGTGCAAACCTGCAACAAACCTCCACACTCTCTCTGCATCGGTAAGAAGTATCATTAGTACATGGCGAGACAAGTCAGAGAATCTCGCCTCATAGTCAATCACCAACATCTGGCCCTGCTTGAGCAGCTCTGAGAGGGTCGAATATATCTATCTAGGAAGAGGCGTATGAACTGGTCCCAAGTCATGGGAGGAGAACTAGCTGGTCAGCTGAGAAGATAGGACTGCCACCACCTACGGGCCCTTCCCTCCAGCTGAAAGGTGGTAAAGTCCACCCCATGGGACTCCAATATCCTCTTGTTCAGTCTGTCCCTGAACCGATCAATAAAGTCTTGGGGGTCCTCATGTCGCTCACCTCCAAATACAGGATGATGTAGCCTGGTCCATATATCCAATAGCTTCTGCAGATTGCCGGTTGCAGCTAGTCTGGGCTCAGGTATAGCTACTGCAACTGGCTGAGCTCCGCCCACGGGTAGTGCGACCGGGCTCTAATATACGGAAACTGCATGACCTAGAGCCTGGGTTGTAGGGGTATGTGCTATCCCTCCCACCTAAGATGTGGCTGGATTCGCTTGAAATAAACCAGCCTGATTCATAGAATCCATGAACCGTAGCACACGGCCCATGACCTACTGGATGATTCAAATACGTCGGGGCTGGCTTTGCTGCAGGCACCTCGCCCTGCTCCTCAATAATAGGATACTCTACTAGATCCACTGGTGGCACAACTGGGGAAACTCTAGGACTTCCTCATCCTCTACCACGAGCTAGAGCCCTCCCCCGGCCTCTGCCTCGGCCTCTAGCAATAGGGGAGTAGCTCCTCCATGATCGGGTACATCTGTCGCGCTCGTTCTCACCATCTGTGAGAGAGTAAGAGAAAGATACTTAGAACAACATCAACTGCACGATATGAGATGAAGAAAGAGTGGTTTCCACCCCATAACTTTTCGAAGATAAGTACGGACGTCTCCGTACCGATCCGCAAGACTCTATTAGGCCTGCTCATAATTTGTGAGACCTACGTGAACCTAGTGCTCTGATACCATGTTGTCATGATCTAATTTCACCTATAGGCCATGATGGCACCCAACATCTCCGCTAGGAAAGCCAACTGTAAACTAGCCATGTATTTATTCTTTTAACAATTTTGAAATGGTTGAATTTTATTTATTAAGTATGTAAAAGATTAAAAAAATTAATATAATTAAGTGTAAACAAATATGAGAACAAGTGTGTTGAAATAAATACTTCACAAGTGTATGAACTACTAGTCGAATATATAAAAATACTAAATTATTGTCTGAAATAGAGTTGACAGAAAGTAATGCAAAAGAGAGACTATGGGTGCTTCTGAACGAAGTTAGAAGAGAAGCTCACCACTAAGCCTTGGGGTATCAGGGGTGCGCGCCGGTATGACTGTCAGATGCACCTGCCTCAGATCCTGCACGATTAGTGTAAAAGTGTAGCGTGAGTACATAAACAACATGTACCCAGTAAGTATCCAGTCTAACCTCGAAGAAGCAGTGACGAGGGGTCGACACTGACACTTACTATGGGCTAACAATAAAATACAAGAATGCTAAAGAGACAAAAAGTATGCGAACAATAATTGTGATACAATAACAACACTGATTAAATAATTCTTCAAGGAATAGTAAATTCCAAGAGTCTTCTATTAGCACATAATAATTCCAAGTAAGTTTCGAACAAATAAATAAATTATAATTTCCCACTTCATGAAAATAATATCAAGTATGTTCATGCTTCAAACATTAACACACATGATTTATGCTGAGGTCGTACGACCAGATCCATAATAATGTGTACACTGTCGAGCATAGAGCGACACGAACCATAGATACGTCTATTATACTACCAAGGTGTTTAGACCGCTCCACAAGAAGAGAGATTACTTTATGAACATCCGGTCTAAAAGCTATTATAAGGCTAATACACAAAGAAGCACAATCTTTATTGACGGTCAAGTAAGCCGCCAAAACTCAAATAAGTGAAATTCGCTCTTTACAAATCCTTAACAAGTTTCAATATAATTTAAGCGCTTTAATTAACAAGTAGGGGTGCAGACATCACAAGTATTTCATGATTTGGGTCCTAAACTACCCGGACTTAAGCATAATTAGTAGCGACGCACGGACTCTCGTCATCTCGTGCGTACGTAGCCCCCACAATTAGAATCAAATAGCAATTTAAATCACCTATGTGGTAAATTACCTCTTACAAGGTTAGGAAAGAGAGTTACCTAGTCTCGAAGCTCTATTCCGGCCATAAATTCACTCAAAAGACCCAACTTGGTGTCGAATGATCCAGAGCCAGCCAAATGCTATATTAAATAATCGATATACGCTCAAAAGTTAATAATTTAGCTATTAGGTAATTACCCAACCCAAATTGAAAGATTATTAAAATTTACCCCTGGGCCCATGTGCCCAAATTCCAGAAGAAAATTGTTACCCATAACCTCACGAACTCAAATATATAAGTTCACCCAAATCCATAATCATTTTCGTGGATAAATCTCATTTTTTTCATAACCTAGGTTTTTCAACTAAACCCACAATTTTCTACACTTTATATGTTAAGAATCTACCCAAAATACATGTATTAAACTCATCTCATATAAAAATTACTTACCTCAAAGTTCTAGGGGAAAACCCTTCTTCAAAGAGCTCCAAAATCGCCTAAGGGATATAAGAAATGAGCTAAAATTTCCTAAGTTCCAACATAAAAGGACCTCAATGCCTCCAGCGATTCTGCTTCTGCGGACCAAGGGTCGCACCTACGAAACCACTTCTGCAGAAAAGGTCCGGTTCTACAAAAGATACCCAACAGAGTTTTAGGCGCACATGCGGAAAGGGCATTGCACCTGCGAGCCCGCTTTTGCGGCTCGTCCCTCGTACTTGCGGCCTTCCCTGCTTCTGTGATGAATTTCTTCGCACCTGCGCGTTCGCAGGTGCGGCTCCAGTTCCACTTCTACAAACACTAGCCAGCCCACGCCTGGCCGCTTTTGTGAAAAGTAGCATGCTTCTGCGTGCCCCCACCTGCGGCAGGTTCTTCACAGGTGCGATTGCACTAGAACCCTGCTGCTTCAGCCTCTCTCCCAAGTTCAAACGAGTTTCGCGCATCACCCGAATGATATCTGAGGCCCCCGAGGCCTCGTCCAAATATACCAACAAGTTTGAAATCGTAAAATGGACTCGTTCGAACACTCGGAACACCTGAAATAACATCAAAACTAAGGATTACACACCAAATCAAATCAAATTAACTAATGAACTACAAGTTTTTCCTACTCAATCCGAACGCGCCGAACCATAATTAAACTACTCGAAATGACACCAAATTTTGTGTGCAAGTCTTAAATCACCATACAGAGCTATTCCCATGATCATAATCCCAAACGGACCTCGATATCCCCAAAACCTACTTCAACCCAAATTTAAAGAACTTGAAAAACCTTCAATGTGCCAATATTTAGTATGAAGTGTTGAAACGTTCCCGGGTCATCCAAATCCAGATCCGAACATACGCGCAATTCCAAAATCATCATAAGAACCTATTGGGACCATCAAATCCCGGTTCCGAGGTCGTTTACTAAAAATAAGGAACTAAGTATTCCAACAACCCGAACCCTTCCAAACCCGAACTAACCATCCCCCCAAGTCATAAAATAGTAAAATCACATACGGGGAGTCTTATTTAGGGGAACGAGGTTCTAGAAGGAAAAATAACCGATCACGTCATTACATTGTTAGTCGCCAAATTGGCCAAACTATTATATTTATGAAAAATATGCATACATAAAATTGTAGTTTATCCATAAAACTAATGAAATGCAGTTTATTGAAAATAAATGGATAATTAATTTTCACTATTGCTAGAACTTAAGGATTTACCCAAAGGTGGTTCATTTATTCCATGAATAGTGAATATAATGAGGTTAATTAATATTCTTTAGTCAAATATATATTGTATGTCCAAAGATGTCATATATGTTTGGTTAAAAATATTTAATTACCCATTAAATACTAAAGGGCATTTAAAATGTGATAGCGTGTTGTAGTATTTATCCAAAGGAGAATTGCGATATGCTTTAACTGTTTTACTGGATCCATATTGATTTTTGAGCATGCGTTATCTATTTTGCAGCTATTCCTCTTTATTCCCATGCTTCTTCTATTACTGTATTCAACAGATTGAACTTCTCTGTATGACATGAACAAGTCCAGTTCCACTTAGGTGTGATGAATATTCACTTGGTTCTACTGAATGATAAACCCGCTGCCATTACTGATACAAGAAGGGCATATGAGAAGTATTTTCATAAATCATGGGAACTCTCTAACAGGGTGAGCCTTATGTTTATGCGAATGACTATTGCCAACAACATTAAGAGCACTATTCCACAAACAGAAAGTGCTAGGGAATACATGAAGATTGTGGAAGAATGTTTTAGTTCTGCAGATAAGTCTCTTGCTAGTACATTAATGGTTGAACTCACGACCATGAAGTTTGATGGGTCGTGTAGTATGAAAAATCATATCATCGATATCACTAACATTGCAATAAGACTTCAAACCTTGGGGATGAAAGTGGATGACTCCTTCTTGGTTCAGTTTGTTCTGAACTTGTTGCCTCCTGAGTATGGACCTTTTCGAATTAACTATAACACTATGACAGATAAATAAATTTTATTGAATCGTCCACAATGCTTACTCAGGAGGAATCAAAACTTAAGAAACAAGGGAGTCATTCAATTAACCTCATGGGTCAAGGAGCTGGTACAGGAATTAAAGTGAAGGCCAACAAGTTCAAGAAGAATAAAGCACATGCTAAATCTCCACAGGATGCTAAGAAGGAGCATAAGGCAAATACATGTCGTTTCTGTAATAAGACAGGACACTATCAGAAAGATTGCCTGAAACGTAACGCTTGATACGAAAAGAAAGATACAATTAGTGCTTTTGTATGTTTAGAATAAAATGTAGTAGAAGTCCCTAATAATACTTGGTGGCTTGATTCTGGTGCAACTGCTCATGTATCTACTTCGTTGGAGGGATTTCTTACGATCCAAACTACAAATTCAAATAAGGATTTCTTGTTCATAGGAAATCGTATGAAGGCTCCAATTTAAGGCATGGAGACTAATCGTTTGATCATGGAGTGTGGAGGTCACCTTGATCTATTACAGTCTCTTTATGTACCTTCAGTTTCTAGGAATTTGATTTCTCTTTTAAGACTTGATGTTTCTGGATTTGAATTAAAGTTTGGAAATTGATGTTTTAATTTATATAAGAATACTATTTTTTATGTTTATGGTATTCTTAGTGATAGTTTATATATATTGAAACAATATTGGTTTTCCTGAATCCCTTCTTACTGTTCAACATAATGTTGGAATTAATATATGTTTGGATTGCATTAAGGAAAAGCAAACCAAGCATAGTAAGAAAGGTTCCACGAGACCCAACTTCTTGAAATTATACACACATGTATTTGTGGACCCTTTGATGTTCCATCTTTTGGTGGAGAAAAATATTTTATCACTTTTATCAATGACTTTACACGTTATGAATACATCTATTTGCTGAAAGAAAAATCTTAAGCAACAGATCCTCTCAAGGTGTTTGTTAATGAGGTTGAATGGCAATTACATAAAAGGTGAAAATTATTAGGTCAGATAGGTGTGGTGAATATTATGAAAAATATAATGAACCAGGACAATGACCAGGTCCATTTGCAAAGTTCCTCGAGGAACATGGCATATGTACACAATCTACTATGGCGGGAACACTTCAACAAAATGGAGTTACAAAAAGGCATAATCGAACACTTATGGATATGGTTAGGAGCATGATGAGTAATTTCTCATTACCTAAATCATTGTGGATGTATGCTCTTAAAACTGCTATATATTTGTTAAACAAGGTTCCTACTAAGGCAGTTCCAAAGACTCCTTTTGAACTATATACGGGAAGAAAACCTAGTTTAAGGCACCTGCATGTTTGGGGTTGCCCAACGAAAGCTAGAGTTATAATACACAAGAAAAGAAATTAGATTCTCGAACAGTAAGTGGTTACTTTATTGGTTACCTAGAGAAATCTAAAGGGTATGTGCGTTACTGTCCAAACCATAGTTCGAGAATTTTTGCAACCAATAATGCAAGATTCATTGTCCAGTTGTTGAAGAACACTTTGACAACACCGAGTAGCATTTGGATGAGACACTTCATGAAGAAAATAACTCACAAATATATGACACAAATGAGCCACAATAAATTCCATAAAGAAAATGTCAAAGAGATAGAAAATTGACTATTTCGATTTATGTGATTTATTTGCAAAAGTCAGATTTGGACATTGGTCTTAATAATGATCCCATTCATATTCACAAGCCATAGAAAGTAATGAGTCTGACAAATGGATTGATTCCGTGAAGGAAGAGTTAAAATCCATGGAATACAATAAAGTCTTGGATCTCATTGAATTGACAAAAAGTTCTAAAAGAATCGGGTGTAGATGGGTCTTTAAGACCAAACGCGATTCAGAAGGCAATATAGAATGATATAAAGCCAGACTTGCTGCCAAGGGTTATACTCAGAAAAGAGACATTGATTATAAAGAGACCTTTTCACCGGTCTCAAAGAAAAACTCGTTAAGAATTATTATGGCTTTTGTGGCTCATTATGATTTATAGTTAGACCAAATGGATGTGAAAACTGTCTTTCTTAATGGAGACCCGAGGAGGTAGTTTATATGGACCAACCAGAGGATTTCAAAACTAAAGGAAAAGGCAAAATGGTGTGTAAACTGAAAAAGTCAATATATGGCCTCAAACAAGTCTCACGATAATGGTATATAAAGTTTAATGATACCATAACATCTTTTGGATTTGTAAAAAATACTGTTGATCGGTGTATATACAAAAAGATCAGCGGGAGCAAGTTTATATTTTTAGTCCTATATGTTGACGATATTTTACTTGCTGCTAATGATCTAGGCATATTGCGTGAGACCAAAGATTTTCTCTCCAATAATTTTGAAATGAAAGATATGGTTGAGGCATCCTATGTGATAGGAATAGAAATATTCTGTGATAGATCACAAGGATTATTGGGATTATCTCAGAAAGGCTATATCGAAAGAGTTCTAGAGAGATTTGATATGAACAATTGTTCAGCAGGAATTGTTCCAATTCAAAAAGCGGAAAAATTTAGTCTCATGGAAATGTAGAACGGATGGAAATGAAATCAATTCCTTAATCTTCTATTGTTAGTAGTATGATGTATGCTCAGACTTGAACAAAACCGGATATTAGTTTTGTGGTTGGAATGCTGGGAAGATATCAGAGTAACCCAGGAATTGATCACTGGAAATCTGCAAACAAAGTCTTTAGGTAACTGAAAGGAACAAAGAATTACATGCTCATGTATAGGAGATCCAAGCATTTGGAAGTTGTTGGATACTCGGATTCAGATTTCGCTGGATGTATTGGCACTAGAAAGTCCACATTTGCTTATTTGTTTCAATTAGCCGAAGGAGCAATATCGTGGGAGGTGCCAAATAGTCTGTCATTGCTACATCCACAATGGAAGCAGAATTTGTGACATGTTTTGAAGCCACAAATCATGCATTATGGTTGCGAAACCTTATTTCAGAACTTGGGATTGTCGAACACCATTACCAAGCCGCTGAAAATTTACTGTGATAATTATGTGTAGCAGTATTCTTCTCCAAGAACGATAAGTAATCCAAATGTGCCAAATATATGGAATTAAAGTATACCGTCAAGGAGTAATTTCATAAACAAAGAGTGCCACTTGAGCATATTATAACTAATCTCATGGTTGCAGATCCATTAACGAAAGGTTTATATCCAAAGATATTTAAAGAACATGTACATGGAATGGGTCTTGGATCATTTATTGTTTTGAGCTATTATAGGATAAGTCTCAATGAGACATTATTGTGGACCATAATAGTTTATAGCTTATGGACCTGGTACGATGAGTTGCTAATATTGTAGTGCAGGGAAGGGAGTATGTAGACAAATTATATATAACCGTCATAACTCACATTTAGTAGTTCATCATATTATGGTATGTATGATGGACATTATAGAAGAGATTTGTTTATGCACAACTAATGTTTATATTATTAAATATTAATATTATGTTATTGGGCCAAGTGGGAGAATGTAAATTTTCCTACCTGTGTGTGACCCAATAGGTTTAAGGCCCGTAATTAATATTTAATTAATGAGAAAATATCACCCGTCCGATCGCTTACTTGATGGACGTATCAAATTAAGTGAGAACCTCTATAAATTGGTCCTCCCTCCACCCATTACAGTTACTGCTTTTCCACATACAATGCAATCACTAACGGCTGTGGTAACGTAAGGCTAGGGCTAGGAGGTAGAAACCAATTTACCAATTAACGCTTTCGCTTCGTGATAATGGCTTCTGCTACATGTATATTTTCTGTAATAGCTTTGTGTAATATTATCATGTTCAAGATCCTGGTATAAATTAAAGTTAATGTTTACATTCACATCTTCAAGTATCAGACTGTCAATCACTATATAAACAAGGCAGATCCAGAAGTAGAAGTCGAGCTATAAGTTCAGTCAAACCCAGTAGTTTTTACTCAAATAATGTATTTGTATTAAGAAATTCATTAAATATGTAGAAATATTAAATTTAGAACTCAGTCATTAGCATTTGAAATTGTCGTTCAAAAATCAACCTATAAGGTTAAAATCGTAGCTCCGCTGTCACGACCTAAAATCCTAACATGTCGTGATTAAGCCTAACGTGGTACTAGACAAGCTGACATTACGAAATAATTCCAACACCTTTAATAGAAAATGAATTAAAGCAGTATAAATAATAAAAGTTCTCATAATCAGGGATAGAAACCCAAAACTCAACACGGAAGTTCCCAACTATCGGGGTGTCGTAGAGTACATGAGGATCTATACATCACAAGTCTGAAAAAAAAATACTATCTATGATAGTCTGAAACTAAATACAATAAGCGAAAAAATAGGGAATGAGAGATAAGGTCTGCAACACGCCGGGCAGATACCTTGGAATCTCCAGAAGATTAACTCTGCGATAAAATCAACACCCACCGTGTCCGAAAACACCTGGATATGCACACGAAGTGCAAGGTGTAGCGTGAGTTCAACCAACTCAGTAAGTAACAAGGCTAAATAAAGATCTGAAAGTAGTGACGAGCTTCATGGTTAAAGTTCAAATACAGTAATTTCAGCATAGGAAGGTAGGCATGCTTTCGAGTTCGACAATTAAGGCCAAAACAATTCATTCATGTCAAGTTCAACGAAACAGAAGATAATATCTATCAGAAATGTCAAGACAATTATATATGACAGCTGAAGTGCAACAACAATGAAGTCAATGCATCCTCTCAGAGAAACAGTCACCCAACCCTCCCATTCACTCCAACCTCACAATCACTCTAACCTCATAATCACTCATTCCTCTCAATCACTCAGCAATCGACACTCGGCACTCGCACTCAGTATGTACCTGCGCTCACTGGGGATGTGTACAGACTCCTGAAGGGCTCCTTCAGCTCAAGAACTATAACAAGCCAATCATGGCATAAATCAATGAAACATTCTACGGAGTGCAGCCCGATCCCATAAATATCCTCACAATCAGGCCCTCGGCCTAACTTAGTCATCAACATCTCCAGTCTCTCGGGCTCTCAGAAATTAGCAGCCCAAATAGTAATGATATAATGCATCAATAATGAACAATAGAGGCTGAGATGTAATATACAAGTAAAATCGTGACTGAGTACAAAATTTCAATTTAGAAGATAATTCAACATGTACACGACCTTTATGGGTCCCTATAGTGTCAACACATTGTCTAAACATGATTTCTAACATGATTTTCAGTTCAATTTCTATAATACATGAAAAATTACGGATAACAACATATTATTCAACTACATAGTTTCATGGAATTGACCAAGTCACAATTCTTACGGTGCACACCCACACGCAGGTCACCTAACATGTGAGTCACCTCAAAACCAATCACATAACACATAATCCGGGGTGTCGTACCCTCAGATCCAAGTAAAACTCTACTCCAACATACCCTTGCCTCGTGAAACGGACTCCAAATGCCTCGAATCTAGCCATAAACAATTCGATATAATCAATACGGGCTAACGGAATCAACTCCATAAGAAAATGCTAAGTTATTAATCAAAAGTCAAAAATCCACTCAAAAGTCGTTCCCCAGGCGCACATGCGAAATTCGATAAAAGTCACATAACTCAAAAGCCCATTCAACCACGAGTCCAACCATACAAAATTTATCAAAATTCGACACCAAATCATCACCCAAATCCCCAAATCAAACTCTCCAAAAACTCTCGAAATCCTAGCCTCAAACTCCCAATTTACACCTTAAATACACACCAACTAGGTGGAAAACCAATGGGAAAGCAAGATTATTGATAAAAAATGAGCACAAGGGATTCACCTTAAGAATCTCCTCAAAAATCCTCTCAAGAATCGCCAAAAATCGAGCCTAAAATGTTTTAAATGAAGCAAAATCGCGAACCCTTGTATTTAGGTGTTCTACTAGAACTTCCGCTTCTGCGGAAACTTAATCGCTTCCACAGCGTCGCAGAAGCTACCACTCAACCGCATCTACGTCTTCTTCCACTCCTGCGACCCCTCACTCCACTTATGCGGACTCGCTTCTGCGAACATCCAAGCCGCTTCTGCGGAACCCAGTCTCTTTGCCTAATTCTGCTTCTGTGGTCCCCCTGTCACATTTGCAGTCATGTAGGTGCGGCAACTCCCTCGCACCTGCATCCACATGCACATTCCTCTCCAAACTCGCACCTATGCGGCCCAGTCTGCACCTGTAAGATCGCACATGCGATCAAAGCTCTGCAGGTGCGGTTACACCAGCAGAGCCCACCTTCAGCAATCTCTCAACTTCAACTTTTGATCTGTTAACCATCCGGAATCAACCCGAGGCCCCGGGACCTCAACCAATTATACTAACAAGTCCTAAAATCTCATATGAACTAAGTGGAGCCCTCAAATCACATTAAACAACTTAAAAAACAAAAATCGCACCCCAATTCAAGCCTATTGAAACTAAGGAATTTCAACTTCTACAAACGATGTCGAAACCTTTCAAATCACGTTCGATTGACCCCAAATTTTGCACACAAGTCACACATGACATAATTGGACTTACTCCAACTTCCAGAATCGGAATCCGACCCCGATATCAAAAGGTCCACTCTCGGTCAAACTTTCCAAAAATCTAACTCTCGCCATTTCAAGCCCAATTCACTATGGACCTCCAAATCACAATTGGACACGCTCCTAAATCCAAAATCACCCAAAGGAACTAACAGAACCATCAAAACTCAATTTCAGAGTCGTTTACACATAAGTCAACATCCAGTCAACCATTTCAACTTAAGCTTTCAACCATGAGGCTAAATGTCTCATTTCCTTCCGAAATCCCTGCGAACCCGAACCGACTATCCCAACAAGTCACATAACAACTATAAAGTAAAAATGAGCAGTATTGAAAATTTCTTTTCAACTCAACTATCCCAACAAGTCACATAACAACAAGTCACTCTATACTATTACGAGGGTAGGGTTTTCACTTCCACCTCCCAGCTCATCGAAGCTATAGCGTATTGAAAATTTCTTTTCAACTCAACTATTTTAAACAAAGTTAGGAGTGCCCGTTAAAATAATTTATCGACCCACTTCATGATCCAATCCGCTAGACCTTTCTTTTGTTTCTTAAAAAAGAACATAACAGAAGGCACACTCTCTCTAAAAAAAATTATTGTGAAACAAAAAGAACATAACAAAATCCACACTCTCTCTAAAAAGAATTACAGTTCACATATATATAAATGTAGGATATTTCATTGTTATGATTTACAACACTTCTTGACCCACTCCTTTATTTTTTTCATTTAAACATAATTTTCCTTCTTTCTATTGCGTCTTCCGTCTTCCATTTAAACAAAAAGGCACTTTTTAAAGGTAAAGTTTAAAAACTTAGTAATTGTTAGGTGTTAAGTGCAACACCGGTTCAGTTAAGAGTCTGGAACGAAAAGGTGATCTTTTTTCACTCAAACGATCGAAATGCGTGGAAAACATACTTAGTGACCAAAATACATATAATGCCTTTTATATGTGAATTTGAACAGACGGGCATATATAGCACCGTTTATTATTATAGTGCCTTAATAAACGACGCTATACCTACATAAAACCCGTCCCCTTCCCTTCCCCCACCAAACAGAACCCACCCCCATTTTTAATTAGAAACAGCGATCCCCCTATTAACGACCAAAAAAGATCGAGTGGACCCCACCCGTCCCACAAAAAGTAAAGATTCTCGGTCCCACATCCTAGCTAAGGCCTTCTCTCATTGTGGGTTGCTCATTTCGGCTCCAAATCGCCAAATCTTAAACTTTCTAAACACCTTAAATCGAGGTATTCCGACTTAGTTTTTGTTAAAACTCGTATAAAAAATGCATATTAGTTGTTAGGCACTTGGGCCAATTTCCAGAAGGCACATCCCAACAGGATTTGCATGATTTAATGTGGATGGCTGCAACAGATCACCAAGAGTGTAAATTCAGGAGGCACATGGAATCTATCAGGCAGGAAGACGAGAGAGCCTATCATTCGTTGATGCGACATAAGCCTGAAAAGTGGACTTTGTATGCAGATGGTGGCAGAAGATGGGGAATTCTAACTACAAATGTTTGAGAGTCTTTCAACGGGTTATTGAAGTTTGCACGAGGATTTCTTGTCACTACCAAGGTGCGGATGTCATTCAAGCAGATGGTTGAGAGGTTTGTTGAAAGGGCTACAACTGCAACGTCATTGATGGAAAAGAGTGTTGAATTTATATCACTACCAATGAAAAGATTTGAAAAAATACAGGCGGCGAGCACATTGGCATTCATTTTTACAGTATAGCCACGAGCGAAATATTTTTGAAATTCGCACCATCCATCAAAATCGGGGGAATAATGTACACACCATAAATTAATCCAGAAGGTTATGCTCTTGTGGGAAATGGTCCATCTACCACATGTCGTGCTCGCATGCCATCAAGTGCTTTCAACATATAGGTTTAGGGCCAACCAACTACGTTGATAAAGAATATAATGTTGTTGCATACTTAAACACCTATAGTGGGCAGTTGCAGCCAGTGGGTGCTGAGCATTATTGACCGCCAGAACCATTTAAAATAGTGTGTAACAAGGAGTTTTACCGTCAGTGACAGGTGCAAAAAAGAACACTTATACGAAACTAAATGGATATTGGTGATACCGTTTATGCGCGCAAATGTGGCATATACTCGCAAACAGGACATGACCATCGTAAATGTCCTTCAACTGGTTTGGGTGGTGATGGTAATCCAGCTCCTGGTGGAAGTTCATCTAATGTGCCCAATTATCAATGATACACGTAGTGTTTTATTTTCGTAATGTGGTTGTAATAAGTGTATGTACTTGTTTATCTTGTAGAATGCATGAAATAAAATTATGTTTCCATTGCTGTTAAATCTTATTGATATTTAACATAATCATACAGAACAACAATCTAAAATACTTCAATAGAGTAAATTAATGAATTTCTCCCTCCCGTTCACGTTATCAAAAATAGTATTGGATTAAAAGCCAAACTTATTACGTTGGCTTTCGAATTTTAATATTGCCAGCATTATATCTAAGGCTAAAATTATCAGAAAACTACACTGTCAGAGNTATATATATATATATATATATATATATATATATATATATATATATATATATATATATATATATATATATATATATATATATATATATATATATATAATAAGTCCTAATCCCGTATGTATTAGGATAGCGCGGTTAAATACTAAGTTATGTGTGTTGTCTTGTCGACCTGAAAAACTACACGCCTACAAAAGCTTTCTTCTGGAAAAGCTGTATTTTACCCGAAAGAATCTTTAACACACTAAGCATAGTGCAATTAAATACTACGTTATGTGTGTTGTCTTGCCGACCTAAAAAGTTGCCCACCTGCAAAAGCTATCTTCTAAAAAAACTGTATTGTACCCGAAAGAATCTTTAATACGCGAAGCATAGCGCGGTTAAATACTACATTATGTGTGTTGTCTTGTCGACCTGAAAAACTGCCCGCCTGCAAAAGCTATCTTCTGAAAAAAGTTGTATTGTACCCGAAAGAATCTTTAACACGTGAAGCATAGCGCGGTTAAATACTACGTTATGTGTGTTGTCTTTCCCATATATAACTAGCGCATTTTAGTTATTATTTGCGCTTAACCAAAACAAATAGCAAAACTTTCCATAATTTTTTAATTTTTCTTGCATTAACAAATGTCTGAACGCAATGACCGGGCAATGTGCTATTGTGGAAAATGTTGTATGATGAAATCATGTTGGTCCGATGGTAATGTTGGGCGTAGATACTGGATGTGTCTAAACAGGTTTGGAGGCAATGACGGAAATTATTGCAATTTTGAGGAATGGTATGATGAACTCATTAAGCAGGAATGCTACAAAGAATCTTTGCAGCATATTTGGAATATGAACTGTGAATACCAACGCTGTGAGTCTGAAATGAAACAAGAAATTGCGGCATTGTAGGAGAAACTAAAAGAGGCGGAAGAAGAAAAAAATAGGCGGAAAGAGAAAATTAAGTGGTTGAACAGAGAATAATAGGCGGTAGTGACTAAACAAACACATGTATGTGTTGAGTCTAATAATTTATCTTCATGCTTTCCGTGTCATGTGTTTTCATTAGTTGTACTGGATTTAAATTATGCTAAGTTGTTATGTTTGTGTTTGTGTTGTGGTATTAAAATAACAAAGAACAGGAGAAATAAAAACATAATGCGCATATAATGTAAACAATAAAAATTGTTGCTATTATTTACTGAATATCATATTTACATAAAATATATAAAAAAAAAATCAATGCGTCCCACAACATGTGTGTTTCAATGCAGCCGCTAGCCAGAGGCGCATCCCATCCCGTCCGGCTACTATATCAGGATCATCCTTATCGTGTCGCGTCTTTATCGCAGGATGCGCTACAGCATGATCGTCAGTAGGGCTGGCAGGCTCGATAGAAGAGGTCGTCGGTCCAGCAGTAACCTATAGAATAATAAGTTATTTCAGTATATGAAAATATATATTAATAATGTACGTTTTAAGTCACAAAAATTTAAATTGTCTTACCATGGTCTCGTCGGGCTCCTGAATATAATCATCCGTCGCAGCCAGGTCAGCATTGCACAAAGTGGCCTCCGTGACGGGCGAGGATGAAGCATAAATAAGAAAAACATAATATATTTATGGCTAATCAATGAGATAAAAACAAATTTAAATTTAAAACTAACACAAACATACCTGCGCCTGTGAAAGATCCCCAGTATCCCTCGATAATGAGCCATAACTCATCCGGCGCCCACTATCAACATATCGGGTCGGCCGATCATCAGCAACGGTCAATGGGCCTAGAAAGTACTGATCTCAATCCTCTCACGTAATGCTCGTGCCCGTGATCAACAATGGATCTGATGGGGCGCCTACAAAGTCCCTAGAGTGAGCTGAAGCTGAAGGTTGTATGACGACATGCTGCTATGAGGGTAGTCTGGCTCATGGAGGTCACCCAGCTGATCAGCTCCAACATCCTCAACAGGTGCCTCAACGCCCCATTGCTGGGGACCACCTCCTCACCGGCTCCCACGACCTCGTGGGACACCCCTACCTCGTAGGGCACCCCTGCCACATCGACCACGCTCCGACGCCGTTGGTGCCCCACTATGGTATTGCTCTGGCGCCAAATAAGCAAGCCTGTGTCCTAAGCGCTCATCATCTCGGGCTCGCTGTAGTGTCCGGGCAGCCAGCTCTGTAACGTGCCAGCCATACTCGTGCAAAGTGGCTACTCCCTCGCCGGTATGCTTCTGCATCTGCAGTCCCAACTTGTGGAACAAATGTAGGCCACTAACATGCACAACATGTAAAATATAAATTACGAATTCTAGGTTAAAGTTATAAGTAAGTATACCAAATAACATACCAGTGCCTCGTGCCTCCCGGCGTATGGAACGTACCGACCGCCAACGCGATAAATGGGATTCCCGACGAAAAGTCGAGTAACGCTGCGGTACCAGCCCATATAATCATGCTCAGTATCCATCCGGCGCGGTGAAGAGGGGGGGTGGGAATCAGGTCAAGTCACGGGTCCCAAGTTTCGATCTGCGCCTCTAGCCATGCTATATATGCTTTGACCACCCGGGAACGATCATCCCGCTGGAAATGTGTGGTATTCCAAGCGGGAAATGGCGGTACAAGCTGCGGGCGGCCAAACTGGCAAAGTACCCGCTCGGTGGTATGATGCTCCACAATATCAAGGTACATCAACGGGACGGAAGAGCTCCAAATAAGTCAGTCGGTCGAGCAATAATAGGGCAAGCTAGCTATCAGCACGTCGTTGTATGACCTCCAAATGAACTATTAAGTAACAACAGAAAACGTAAGTATACGCAACACATATGAAGCCAGGCCAAGTAAACTTAGGTATACATTTACCTATGCACCCTCCAGCAAATCCAACAAATCCTTGTACAAGGGGATATTATGTCGAGCCTCGTACCCTCGTCCATTTCCCGTTGGAGAACCCACCTCCTAGATAGATGGAGAAACGGAGGGGGTGCACCCGGAGTTAATGGTGGTAGAGGTGGCTGCAACTGCAGCAACCGCTCCCAGGCCCAAACCTAACATACAAAGTGGATGTAAAATTTAAGATATATTTTTACTGGGTATGTTTTAATGAATAGAGTATTCGAATATGTTTTCACCTATAACAAACAGCAAAAATCCAGCAACGTCACGCTTGGTGCCCAAGTTCGCCCGGCACATCTGCCTGTACAAGTAGCCGAGAACAGTAGCACCCCAGCTGTACTTGGGTAAATCATCTAGCCGCTCAAGATGATGAAGAAATCTCAAGCTGACTAGGTTCCCCGAAGTGTTCGGGAACAAGATCCCTCCAAACATAAGGACTAGCAGCAACCTCGTGTACCGGTGAATATGAAGCTCCGGTGTATCGTTTGTGATGTCAGGGTGCAATGCCTCCAAATGCTGTCGGACAGTCGTCTATGCAGACAACTAGCCCCAACCAGTGCAGTCTCCTCCTGTGGCTGTAAACCCGTGAGTCGTTGCAGCATGTCCAGGTACGCACACATGTATACTCTCTCATGGCATGCGGCAGAGCAACAGGGTGTCCATCACGGGCAGCCCATAAATGACCTCCACATCCTGTAGCGTGATGGTGGCCTCGCCAATGGCAAATGGAATGTGTGCGTCTCCGGTCGCCACCGCTCTATCAGGGCCGTGATCAACGACCAATCGAGTTGCAGCGGACCGATCTCCACAATCCGGTCGCCACATGTCTGTTGTTTTAAATGTTAGTTTAATATTGTATATGTTAGTTTTATTATTTTATATGTTTGTTTGTTACTCACTTATTTTTGGCTATAATAAAATTAAATAATTAATTTTTATAATTATACAAGAGGTTGTACCGGTTGGCCAAGGTGAGGGAGAGGAAATCCCGGGACTTAGACCAAGTCAAATGCATCAAGGATGAGGATGGTAAAGTGCTGATGGACGAGGCACTCATTAGGAGAAGATGGCAGACATACTTCCATAAATTGTTGAATGAGGAGGGGGATAGACGCATTGTGCTGGGTGAGTTGGAGCACTCCGAGAATCAGTGAGATTTTGGGTACTGTAGGCGGATTACGGTACATGAAGTGGCAGGAGAGATGCGTCAGATGTGCAGGGGAAGAGCAATGGGTCCAGACGAAATCCCGGTGGAATTCTGGAAGAGTGCAGGGCGGGTAGGTTTGGAGTGGCTCGCTAGGCTATTTAATGTTATTTTTAAGGCGAAAAAGATGCTCGAAGAATGGAGGTGGAGTATGATGGTTCCGCTTTACAAAAACAAGGGTGATATCCAAAATTGCAACAATTATAGGGGTATCAAGTTATTGAGTCACACTATGAAGGTTTGGGAGAGAGTGGTGGAGGTCAGGGTGAGGAGGTGCGTGTCTATTTCCGATAATCAGTTTGGATTTATGCCGGGGCGTTCAACTACGGAAGCGATTCATCTGGTAAGGAGATTAGTGCAGCAGTACAGGGAAAGGAAGAAGGATTTGCATATGGTGTTTATTGACCTTGAGAAGGCATACGATAAAGTTCCGAGGGAGGTCCTGTGGAGGTGTTTGGGGTTAGCGGCGTTCCTGTAGTGTACATTAGGGTGATTAAGGATATGTATGATGAGGCTAAGACTCGGGTGAGGACTGTGGGTGGTGACTCGGACCATTTCCCTGTGGTGATGGGGTTGCACCAAGGATCGACTCTTAGCCCATTTTTGTTTCCCTTGGAGATGTATGTACTATCGCGTCACATCCAAGGGGAGGTGCCTTGGTGCATGCTATGTGCTGATGATATCGTGTTGATTGACGAGACGCGTAGCGAAGTTAATGCGAGGTTGTAGGTTTGGATACAGACCTTGGAGTCTAAAGGTTTCAAACTGAGTAGAACCAAGACAGAATACTTGGAGTGTAAGTTCAGTGACGGGACCCATGATACAGATGTAGAGGTTAAGCTTGATGCTCAAGTTATCCCCAAGAGAGTGAGTTTTAAGTATCTCGGGTCTATTATCCAGGGTAATGTGGAGATTGACGAAGATGTCACGCATCGCATCGGAGCGGGGTAGATGAAGTGGAGGCTCTCTTCCGGTGTTTTGTGTGATAGGAAAGTGCCTCTAAGACTAAAGGGTAAGTTTTATCGAGTGGTGGTTCGACCGGCTATGCTGTATGGGGCTGAGTGTTGGCCAGTCAAGAACTCCCACGTGCAGAAGATGAGAGTAGCAGAGATGAGGATGTTGAGATGGATGTGTGGGTGCACCAGGAAAGATAGGATTAAGAATGAAGTTATCCGGGACAGAGTGGGAGTAGCCTCCATGGAGGACAAGATGCATGAGTCGAGGCTGCGATGGTTCGGATATGTTAAGAGAAGAAGAATTGATGCTCCTGTTAGGAGGTGTGAGACGTTGGCCATGGAGAGTTTGAGAAGAGGTCGAGGGAGGCCTAAGAAGTATTGGGGAGAGGTGATTAGGCAGGACATGGCGCTGCTTCAGCTCACTGAGGACATGACACTTGATAGGAGGGTGTGGAGGTCGAGGATTAAGGTAGAAGGTTAGTAGGTAGTTTATAGTGTTCACCGATAGGTTTAGTAGCATGCATTTCTCTTGATATTCTTAGATTTTATTACGGTATGTAGTTCTGTTCGCCTCAGGTATTGTATTTCCTATTGCTATTATTGGATACTATTTATCCTATATTACGGTATGTGATTCTTATTCTTATTTTTATTTTTATTTTTTATTTTTTATTTTTATTGTATTTTTAATTTTTTAATTTTATTTTTTAATTTTTAATTTTTTTTTATTTTATTTTTTTTAAAATTTTTTGGTTTTTAGACGAGGGTGTATTGGAAACAACCTCTCTACCTGCACTATGTAGGGGTAAGGTTTGCGTACAGACTACCCTCCCCAGACCCCACATGTTGGGACTAGACTGGGTTTGTTGTTGTTGTTGTTGTAATTTTTATAACTATACATGATTTAATTATTAAATATTCAGATATGGGTTCTGGGCTCGATATTTGAGGTCCATTATCACCAAGCTATCCTGAATTCTTGTGTTCATGATGAGAAAATTATCTCGATTTATAACTCAACATGTCTATTATTTTAAATGTTAGTTTACTATTGTATGTGTTAGTTTTATTAATTTATATGTTAGTTTTATTATTTTATATGTTTATTTGTTACTCACTTATTTTTTACTATAATAAAATTAAATAATTAATTTTTATAATTATACAAGATTTAATTATTAAATATTCAAATATGGATTCTGGGCTTGATATTTGAGTCCCAGTAGCACCAAGATATCCAGTAAATATTATCGTTTTCTCATGTTATTTTCTTACGATCGTTGGCTAGAATTGGACAGAGTTTGTGTTTGAACTATCAGTTATTTTGACGTATTTTTGGGTATAATAGATACTTAAGTGATTAATTTTAATAACTACGAGGATACTACGCTATAAGGCACTATATTTTACTATGCTAAAAGGACACTATATTAAAAATACAAGCACTACATTAGGCCACAAAATACCATTAGAGGGAACTACGGTAATAATTTATCTTTTTACTAGTCTTTAAGCAAATAAATAATCTAAACCAGATAAAAACAACAAATAAATTTAATCACAAAACATTCACGGAAATACATATATCACAGTAAAAAGTAATTTATTAACATTTTTTTAACAACTAATAATAATTTCTCTATATTTACATATTTTTTCGCACACTAATATCATATTCCGGATAAAAATAATAAAATAGTTAAATCACAAAACAATCACAAAATAACATAAAACACATTAAAAACAACTAATATGCATTTTTAATACGAGTTTTAACAAAAACTAAGTCGTAATACCTCGAATTAAGGTTTTTGGAAAGTTGAAGATTTGGCGATTTGGAGCCGAAACGAGCAACCCACAACGAGAGAAGGCCTTAGCTAGGATGTGGGCCCGAGATCTTTACTTTTTGTGGGATGGGTGGGGTCTACTCGAGCTTTTTTGATCGTTAATTGGGGGACAACTATTTCTAATTAAAAATTGGAGGGGATGGGAGTGTTACGACCCGACCGGTCATTTTGAGAGTAATAGCTCCAATACCCTATTAACTACTTTACCCATATCTATTTTCTACTATTGTGACTTGTCGAGAGGTTTCGTTTTGGTTTTTGGAGAGTTTTGGGACACTTAGTCCCTAAATGGGAGCTTAAGTCTTAGAATTTGGACCGCAGTCGGAACAACGTGAAGACGGCTCTGGAATGGAATTGCGTCAATTCTTTTAGCTCCGTCGGGTGATTTTGGACTTAGGGGCGTGTCCGGATTGTGTTTTGGAGGTCCGTAGCTCAATTAGGCTTGAAATGGCGAAAGTCGAATTTTTGGAGTTTTGGACCGGTAGTGGAATTTTTGATAACGGGGTCGAATTCTGATTTCTAAAGTTGGAGTAGGTCTGTAATGTTGATTTTGACTTTTTTGCAAAATTTGGGTTCAAGCGGATGTGGTTTGGTTGGTTTCGGCATCGGTTGTCGAATTTGAAAGTCTCAAGTTCTTTAAGTTTGAATCGAAGGATGATTCATGATTTTACCGTTGTTTGATGTGATTTGAGGGCTCGACTAAGTTCGTATGGTATTTTAGGATGGGTTGATATGTTTGGTTGAGGTCCTGGGGGCCTCGAGTGAGTTTCGGGGGGAGTTTTGAGCGAGTACGGGCTTTTCGGCACTCTAATGTTGTTCTGGGAGTCTTTGGAAGTGCGAACCGCACATTTTGGGAGTGCTGAGGCAAAAGGGAAATGCGGACCTCAAGGGAATTATGCGGACCTCAAGGGAAATGCGGACCTCACTGGTTTTATCAATTAGTTAGTACTTTGAGATGGAAATTTGGGAAAAATTGCAGAAACTTCATAAACCATAATTGGGAATTTAAAGGTTGCGGTGATCGGAATTGGCTAATTTTGGTATGGTTGGACTCGTGAGTGATGGGTGTTTATATTTTGCGACTTTTACCCGATTCCGAGACGTGAGCCCGGGGAAACATTTTAGGGCGATTTTCGAATTTCTTATTTAAGTCTTGATCTCATTAATTATATTAGTCTATAATAGTTATACTTATGGTATGTAATTGCTTTTGGCTAAATTTGTGTCATTCGGAGTCGGATATTCGTAGAAAAGGCATTGTTATCGAGTGATTGAGCTTGGTTCGAGGTAAGTGACTTGCCTAACCTTGTGTGGGGGAACTCCCCTTAGGATTGGTACTGTTTTAGATATGTGAGCACTGTGTACATGAGGTGACGAGTACGTACACGGGAAAATTATTGCAAGAACCCGATTTTCACTTAATAATAACATGTTCTTCTTCTTATTTGAGTTATATCAGCATGTGTAGTATCCTGTTAGCTTAGAATAGCATGTCTACTTGCCTCAATTGCTTATCTGAACTTTGTGCAGCATGTTTAGTGAAATTTCTTGTTTTCCTTAACTTGTGCTTAGTATAACTGTAGGTTCTCTTGCTGTAACTGTTATTTCCGTTGTTTGAGCTGTATTTACTTTGGGACTACGGAAAAGTACTCTGATAGATCTCTTGTTCTGCATATTTACTTTGGGACTACGGAACGGTATTCCGGTAGATTCCCTTGTTCTGCATATTTACTTTGGGTCTACGAATTTCGGTATTTCGTTCGATCCCCCTGCACATTTACGTTTGGGACTACGAGACGGTATCCTGGGAGAACTCCTGTTGTTATCTTTGTGTACTGAGCTGTTGAGACTTTCTATGATTTCATTCTTGTTAAATTTCAGTACTTATTTTTACTGCAATATTTCATTCTGTCTTAGTTTATTATATACATACCAGTAGGGCTCTGACCTGATCTCGTCACTACTCGATCGAGGTTAGACTTGGCACTTACTGGGTATCGTTGTGGTGTACTCATGCTCTTCCCTGCACATATTTTTCGTGTGTAGATCTTGGTACCGCTTATTAGCCGCATTATCAGTGAGGCGAGGCAGTTGTAGAGACTTCAAGGTATATCTGCCACGTCTGCAGACCCCGGAGTTCCTATCTACTCTTCCCATGTCAAACACTTCTTGTATATCCTTTTGTTAGACTCTAGAGTATAGAAACATTGTTTTCTCTCTGTAGCTTGTGACTTACGATATTTCGGGTTTTGGGAGAGTTTATGTACATTTCGAGAGTGGTCGTGGTATATGCCGAGCGACATCTTAATTTTTATTTAAATCTACCTGTAAATTGCTAGCTTTTATGTTTTCGTTTCATTTCTGCAAAAATGTTAAGCTTACCTAGTCGTAGAGACTAGGTGCCGTCACGACGGTTCACGGAGGGAGAAGTGAGTCGTGACAGAGGGAGTTCTGTTTGGTGGGGGAAGGGAAGGGGACGGGTTTTTATACAGGTATAACACTGTTTATTAAGGCGCTATACTATAGCGCCTTAATAAACGACGCTATATCTGCCCGTCTTTTCATATATATTCACATATAGCGTTCTTTTAAAGGGCGCTTTACCTTAACGGACAAAACAACCGTTAAGGTATAGCGCCCCTTAAAAGAGCGCTATATGTATTTTGGTCACTAAATTTTTTTTCACGCATTTCGGTCGTTTGAGTAAAAAAAGATCATATTTTGATTCCGGACTCTTCAGTTAAGGCCTCAATAGCTTAAAAAGTAAGTAAATTTGGGGGGCCAATAGCAATAAAGATAGCCCGGTACACTAAGCTCGTGCGGGGTCCGGAGAAGGACCGAACCACAAGGATCTATTGTATGCAGTCTTACCATACATTTCTACAAGAGGTTAACTATATCTTCGAATAATCCGGAAAACTCTTAACAATTTTAACTATTTTTGCCGAAGCACCAAATTTAACGTAATATTAACTATGGATTTAAACGAGTTAACTATATTTTCTCTTTTTTGGTTTCCATTACTATCTTTTATCTTTCAGTTAACTCTACTTGTAACTCTAAAGTCTAAATAGATATAGCATCTTCTTAACAAAAGATATATTGACTTTTGTTAAACTTTAGATCAGTCTTCAGTACCAAGAAAATAAAAAAACTGCAACGAATTCACATGAAGAATTTCACTAATCATCTAACACTCAATTTTACCTTTTAAAGTAAAAGCTCCTGCTCATATTTTTCAGAGCCGTGATTCATTATGGTGAATTTTAAATCATCATTTACACAAGATGTATATCTTAATTGCATCTAAGTAATTAGGATGTGGTTTAATGATTACAACGATAGGAAACTAGAGTTCAAATTCCTGAAGTGTAAAAAAGCAATTATATTTTTGATTGCTTAAGTATTGATTGCCAAAATTACTTGATACATGTGTTGGTAGAAAATATCAACTACTCGATAAATTAGTTGAGCTACTTGTAAATTAAGTAATCATTTATTTTTAATTAAATGTGTTGGGTTCGAATCCTAGGTATGTTGTCACTTTTGTTAAGAAGCGATTTATCCTTAATATTAAAATTTAATCGGACACCAATAAAAATATCAGACATCGAGTGAAAAAAGAACCTGTGTTAAAAGGATATGCATCATGCTTTTTTCCTTTCTTTTTCTTTTCTTTTTGGTTAATTTATCTAGTGTGAGCTTTTTCCTCTTTCAAAAAGTAATACTTTAGTGTGTGTTATTGTACGTCGGTAGAAACTTTCAAAAGGCTCCTAACTCACACGCTGTGTGAAGAAGTCAACAGCCCGGCTTAGAGGTTGGTTTTAATATTTTAAGTATAAAAGTTACTTTATTAGTCTCATATTAACGGTCATCGTTATTAAAAATAATTATTTCAAATTATTTATCATTTAAAAGTTCAAGATAAAATTAATTTTTTTTTTAAATTTTAATAATAATTATTTTTGAAGATGGAGATAACACAAAAACAGAATAAATATTTATTGAAGAAAAATTATATCTTAAGATATAATAATAATAGAATAATCTAATCTCTTTTCTAATTAATATTTTTTAAAAATATGTAAAAGACAAACACGACTTATAACATGAGACTGAGGGACGTAACTTGCTAATAAGCAGCACTGAATTGGCCTTTTTGGCGGCTTGTACACATTCTCTTCTGTAAAAAAAAAAGAATTTTTAATTCAATGAAATCACGTGATGGTCAAGATATTGCAAATTCAGAATTGTAGTATCAGATTTTAAATTACAAAATTGATACAGTAACTTGTTATAACTTATTGAACAAGTTACTAAGTATGGATAGTCACTAATTAAAAACCAATTCTCAAATTTTCGCACAACTTATACAATAAATCTATTAAACCTAAATTTACATATTATTACGATCTTTAAACTCATATATTTAAATTTTGAGAAATCTTGTTTCTTCTTTGATGTAATTTCAAAATAGCTCAATCGTCCAAAAATAAGAGACAATTGCACTTCTGGTCCCCAAGTTATTGGTATATTTTGAATTTAGTCTTTGTGATGTCAGATTGAGCAAATTTAACCTTTTATTATTTACGCATGTGTTTTGGTCCCTTCTTGATAGGAGCCATGTTATAAACAAAGTAATTTTAGAGTTATATTACCTTCAAATATAAAGCTGAGGTACAAATTTAACATAATACATTAATAATTAATTGGTTTATATAGTTCGTTATATTTGTGAGGATTCACGTGCGAAAATACAAAACATGCAGATCCAATTAATTGGAGGTTGAATATACTTAGCAAAATATCACAAAACTAAATTCTAAATTTCCAATAATTGAGAAATAAAAGCACAATTTTCAACCAAAAAATAGTAATAATAATTTGACTAATTACTATTTGTTAAGTCAAACATTTTAGTTTGACTGTGATATTTTAAATATTACTATGGATTATAGTAATTTGTGTGGATTCTCTATAAATGGAAATTTATTTTAAATTCATACTTAAAATCAGAAATGTAAATCACAAGTAATCCAAAGGTAAATAGTTTTTTATATTTGGAGTTCACACCAAATCAAATAATTTAATTATATCAATTAAAAGTATGTATATGAAAGATACTTATTTTATATTCATCAATTATGTGTAAACATTGGTTACCAACAAATTTTTATTGTACTACCAATCTATATTGTCTTTAGTTTACAAAAGGTACTCAGTAACTAATGTTTGTATTAGGATAAATTACCTATATCATATTTTAGGAGTACGATCTTTCTTTGCTCCCATGTAGAAATGGCAATGGGGTGGGGTGGTGGTAAAACTCACAAAAAATTTTACCCGCTCCGCATAGTAATTTTTTTAATTTTCAACCCGTCCCGCCTCATCCCACTAATTTTTTTTCTTTAGTATTTTTTCTAAAACAAACATAGTTTGACATTTTATTCTTTTTATAAAATGGAGAGTTTAATAGAATCACATAAACATAAAATTGAGAGAATATTACGCTAATTCCAAAATAAATGGGTTACTATCATTTCCTATTACTAATACGATATCTTGACTTATGTAATATCATTTTAGTGAGACTTATGCAAATTGGTTAATTATAAATCAAAACAGATTTGTTCTAGTGAAGAAGAATGTGAAATTGTAGTTGAAATGATTCCTTTGTTTAAAAAGAGTTTAAATTCAAAGTTGCCCCGCATTGAATCCGCATATACCCACCCCACTTTAGAAATTTTAAAAACTGTTTTAACCGCCCCACCCCACCCCATTACCATCCCTATTCCCACGAAGACGTAAAATACTTTGTGCATCGGATGGTCTTTTTTACTAATGAAATAATAAGTCACCCTTCCTGTCCCTCTTTTATTTTTCTTTCTTTTTTTTTTCCTAATAAAATAAAGAAGATATTTATGTGCATGGATACATAATGTTCTCCTCTTTAGAATAAAGTAATCAGTAGTAACTGAAAAAGCATGTAGCTCGCGGGAAACCTATTTTCGTCATTTCACACTACTTAGCGTAAACAAAACCTTCATTTCTTTCCCAATTTCCTCACTCTCCACTTTCACGACCTTTTCACACACAGAGTCTTATGACTATTTCTCTCTCTTCATGTTTTTTCTTCTTTCTCAAATTCCTTGTTTGAATTTTGATTGAAGAAAAAAAAAATTAAGGGTTTTGGTGATGGGTTTTTAATTCCATGGACTCATGTGTACCGTAAAACCCCCCGACCTCCAATGACGTCTAACGCCGGCGCCGTTAACAACCCCAAACGGAAGCTCGACGATTATGCCTCTGACGACTTAGTACCACCACCCTCCGCCGTCAGGATGAGAAAAGACCAATTTACCCTAACTTCCTTCACCGATGATTCCCGTCCACGTCATCACTCTCCGTCTTCATCCTCGGCGCCTTCATCTTCATCGTCATCATCGATGACGCCATCCTCATCTTCGCTCGCGTCATCCTCCGGCCGTCTTCAGTTCTTCGTCCGGTTATTATCCGGCGGCAACACTTTAGTGCTTCAAACCGAGTCAACTGACTCAGTGAAATCAGTTCACGAGAAAATTCAATTCATAACAGGAATACCGATAATCGAGCAGCGATTAATATACAGGGGGAAACAGTTACAGTGGGAGCAAACGCTGGCAGAATGCGACGTCCAAAACGACGCCGGATTACAACTGGTCGGCCGAATGCGGAGCACGGGGCATCCGCAGGCGTGGCAGCTGATCAACGACTTAGTTTCTCAAATTTTCGACCTCTGCAAAGGCCAAAACCCTAGGCCTTCGAGTCGTATAAAGACGAGGCTCACGGAGTTTCTCACGATGACGCCACGTAACGACGCCGAACAAGCTGCCGAACATCTCCAGATTTTCCTCTCCTCGTGTGCTCCCGCAGCTCTCGTAATGCTTTATATGTCTCAAGCGAAGGTAAACAAAGATACTGCTGATGAATCGATTCGTCAGTTTGTTAATTCGAGTAAGACTGTTTTGCCTAAACCTATATATATGCAATGTGCGCCTATAGTGTTAGAATTTTGTAAGTTGTTAAGTGGAGCTGCTGGTGTTGATGATTCGTTGTATGGCCTTTGTCGGAGTAGTTTAGGGGGTATAGTAGAGTCCATTGGCATTTCGAGGTGGGAGAGTAATGGTAAGGATGTGATAGCATTGGGAGATATTTTCCCCTTCGTCCGCGAGCTAGGGGTTAAGTTATCACGTGCTTTGGATCCGAGTATGGAATCATTGAACGCCTTTATGGGCCCGTCTTTGAGTGATGTGCGTGATTTTACTGCGTTTATGCGTCCTATCAGGAATGTGATAGGGGATCATGTAGCTATTTGCAGTTCGATCGCTTTTCCGTTGCAGGAGGAATGCGGCACCAGTGAAGAGGGAAGCGAAAGATATGGAATGCCGTATTACAGAGAGCAGATTAAATGTTTGCATGATATTTACTTTGATTTGTTGGAGAAACTGGAGCTGTGTTTGAAGAAAATGGAAGAACGTTTTGTTGGGAAAGAGAAAGGAGAAGCTGAGCCCTTCGCACTTGGGTGGTCCCAGTATCTTGCAATTCTGAAGGAGATAAATGGTATTTCAAAGCTTTTTAAGGGCTCGGAGGACGAATTTTGGAAAAAAATGAGGCAAAGAAGGGTTTCATTGTGTTTTCTGATTGTTAAATTTGCTAAAAGATCTGAAGATCATCGATGGATACTGGAGCACAAGGAAGTAACTAATTTTGAGGCGAGGAGGCATTTGGCTATGATGATGCTTCCAGAAGTGAAGGACGAGTACGAGGAGCTTCATGAGATGCTCATTGACCGCTCGCAGTTGCTATCAGAATCTTTTGAGTACATTGCACATGCAGATCCTGAGTCACTTCGTGGTGGCTTGTTTATGGAATTCAAGAATGAAGAAGCTACGGGGCCTGGCGTCTTAAGGGAGTGGTTTTTCTTGGTATGTCAAGCAATCTTCAACCCTCAAAATGCTCTGTTTGTTGCTTGTCCAAATGACCGTAGAAGGTTTTTTCCAAATCCAGGTAAGCTTTTCTTGCGTTTGTTATTATTTCTTTGGCATTTTGTTTTGTATGAACTCGCAATTTTAAACCTTTTGTTAGTATTTGACTTCAAAATTTTATATGCTGAACATGCAATAAGATTTGAGACTTTGTTGACGTGACATGGTGAATACTTTGTTTGTATTTGACATCCTTATCCGTAGCTGTAGTGGATTGAATGAATTGAATTTGCATTCCAAATGACAACCGAAAAATAGAAAAAAGCAAATTTCTTCACTTGTCTCATTTGGTCATTTGGTGTAAGTGAACCGCCATAGTTGATTTAGTCCTTTCTATATAAAAACTAACTGCCTCCGACACATCTTGATTCAGATTCTTCTCTTATTGCAAACCTGTCTCCTCTAGTTTCAAGGGCTATTAAGTATTCGCTTTACTCGTAATCATCATCTCATAGTATCTTTTTGAGTTATCAATATTTGTTCTTACCCCTTTGTACATGTTTTATAGTCCTTCTCCTCTATTCCCATCCTTGAGCCTATAAGTGAAGCTTCTCATCCAGGTTGACAATAGGCTGTAAATGAGATGTTTGCTTTATACTCTAATGGGTACTCGAGAGTTGTTTCTCTACCCCTAGTGAAAATGTTGTTGGTTGTTTAATGGTGTTCACAATAATAGTTGGTCCAAATGCTCAGGTTTATTTGCTTAAGGTACATTTGCATTACTTTGATTTTTGAACTTGAGTGGGTCTCTTTTCTCGGGGCTAAGATTACTTTGATCAATCTCATATTGTTTATGCATTCCGTATTTCATCGGCCTCTTCATTGGTTGGACATCAAGTATGCATTTTTTCATGAAATCTTAAGGATGAAGTATCCCTGGAGCAACTACTGGGTTTTGTTGCTCAGTGGGAATCTATTGGTTTTGTATAGTGTATACAAGTTTTGTCAATCACTGTATGGACTGAACCAGTCTGTTCGAGTATGGTTTTGTATGTTTAGCACAATTATGCAAAAGTAACACAACTCATCTCTTTATTTTTGTGCTCAATTGGTACCCTGCTTGGAATCCATGTATTTGCTTTGGTAGTTCGTATTGATGATATAGTTATGACATGCAATAGTATTAATCAAGAGGTTAATGTTAAGTTGAAACATCTCTATCAGCACTTTTAGTCTAAGAACCTAGATAGATATTAGATTGTAATAGTTCTTAGACGTTAAGTGTCCCAATTCAGGTTGCACATTATTATTTCTCAGTGGAAGTATACTTTTGACGTTCTTGGGGAGAAGAGGAATCACATGTTGTTGACCTTAAACCATAAGGGACAAAAAGATATTGTAGGGCTATTAATCAGACTACGGTCCAAGTGTTAAGTGCCCATTAGGTTCATTTACCTTTTCAATAAAATGTTAAGCTTCTACTAGGTCGGAAGAGCTTCTTAGAGATCCCAGGAAATATAGGTAATTATACTTTTTATTTTAAATTTACTTACCTCGTCAAATTTTAAAGAAAGGATTGTTTGATAAGGCGAACCATCTCCAAACACTCAATGTGATATTGCCTTTTTGGTGGGTATTATAAGTAAGTTTTTTATCTCCATATGAAGTTCCTTTGGAGGCAATGACATCTTCAATATGTGAAATATACTCTAGGATAGAAGGCTTCAACAGAAGATTGACACGGTCACATTTTTATAGACATTCAGTTGGGATGTTGTGTTTTGGTTAGAAATTTGGTGTCTTTGAAGAAAAAGAAATAAAATATGGTTGTTAGCTCTAGCCTCCAGGATAGAGCAGAATATCGAGCCATACTGGTGACAACTTGTGAAGTTACATGGATCAAGCAACTCTTTCAAGAACTAAAATTTGGAAATACTAGTTAGATGAAACTTGTGCGATAGTCTAGTTGCACTCTATATTGCATCAAGTTTGACGTTCCATGAAAGGAAAAAAACACATAGAAATCTATTGTCTTTTTGTTGGAGAAGAGATATATCGGAGACATTGTTATTGAATTTGTAACATAAAATGAACGTATTGTAAGAATATCCACCAAGTCCTTCGTCAGTATGTAAGAGTTAGGTAGATACTATATGAAGGTAACAATTTGAATGGGAGTGTTAGACGCCCCCAAGGCTTTGGTATAGTGGTAAGAGTGCAACGCGTGATATGTTGATTGGACGCACATCACGAGTTTGAACCCTACTGCAGACAAGGCCTGCTAGTTAAGTGGAGTAGGGTAGAGATGTGGGCCCATTATCCACGGTGTTTGAACCGAGCACCAATGGCCTCGGCGATTTCTCGGTTATAAAAAAAAGACGGTCTGACAGTCAATAAATGACAATTTTCAGCTCTCTCACATGAAGTTGGAAATTCGTGTGAGATGACCATACTGATCCTTAGCCAGAAAATTTTCTCACACGAAGCTAGAAATCTGTGGTTCACTTTTGTTTGGGTTGCACTGCATATGGAGTACTTCCAAGGCATAGTATCATTTTTTTTCTGTTCAAGATGTGTGGTTAGACAAGCTGAATATTTTCGTTAATAGTGAGTGTTTCCATTTATGTGGATGAACCTGCAGTATATGTAATAGCTATGTTCTGTTTGGAGCAATTTATTTATTTTGCAAGACAATAATAATGCTCTTGTTATTGGGACCTTATCTTCTTACTACATATTTTTACTGCAGCGTCTAAGGTGGACCCTTTGCACCTTGAGTATTTTAGCTTCTCTGGCAGGGTAATTGCTTTGGCCTTAATGCATAAAATACAAGTTGGTGTTGTCTTTGATCGCGTGTTCTTTTTACAATTGTCGGGCAATAATATTTCATTAGATGACATAAGGGATGCAGATCCATACTTGTATAGCAGCTGCAAGCAGATATTGGAGATGGATCCAGAGATGGTGGATCAAGATACTCTTGCTTTGACATTTGTTCGTGAAGTTGAAGAGTTAGGATCCAGGAAGGTTGTCGAGCTTTGCCCCAATGGGAGAAGTACTATGGTGACTAGTAAAAACAGGGAGCAGTATGTTGAGCTTCTTATTCAGCATCGCTTTGTCACATCCATTGCTGAGCAGGTAGCTCATTTTGCTCAAGGTTTTGCGGACATTATAACTACCTTAAGGCTCCAGAAATCCTTTTTCCAGAGCTTAGATCTTGAAGATCTTGACTGGATGCTCCATGGGAGCGAAACTGCTGTTTCTGTGGAAGACTGGAAAGCACATACTGATTACAATGGCTACAAAGAAAGTGATCCTCAAATATCTTGGTTTTGGAAGGTATATGTTCCTTTTTTTTTATTCATATATTTCCGTTATTGAAGACTTCATTCCTTTTTTCATGTTCTTCTTTGTTCTGTTAATATTCAGTGCAGAAGCTTGATTCTTTACAAGGGTATCGTTCCAGGCAAAACCTATATTTTCTTCTATCTTTTCTCTTTTTCCCTTATTTATTGGAGGAGGGAGGGTTGTCATGTTAATTCTCTTTTCCAAAAAAGTCTACCTTCCTAATAGTAAATGTTTTTCTTTGGAGAGATTCTGAATCCAACGGACACTGTTGAAGGAGAAACCTTAAGGAAGAGTCCGTTTCATCTGTGCCTATTTATATCGCTATATTTTTTCTCTTGAAACTGCAGCTGTTCATATTTACTTTTGTTATTACTTTATTGTTAAGGTAAGTTACAGGGACACCCTTGCTAGACCGCTTAAGTTACAGATACCTAAGGTCTTTGTGAAATTAAGTGGCACCCTTGTTAGACCCTTCAATTAACAAGTGTGCAAATGGATTTGTTATGACCTGTGTGTCCTTTGTGCTTTTTGAAGAAGAAATTCTAGGCTAGGAAAAAGAGAAAGAAAGACCTAACCTCGAAACAAATTAGTCCATCTTAAAACTTAATACCATCCAAAAAGTGATGATTAACTATGTACCCAAATAAACTTAATTTTCAAGGGCAAATCTTTGAGTTAATATAGAGAATACAAGCTGTAATGTGACATGTTAGATATCTCCACTTATGTAATAAAGGTACTTCCATTAGTTTCTTTTTTCTTTTTCCCTTTTAATTTAAGGTCAGGTCAAAAGAAAAAAACAGTTTTTAGTTTCTAGAAGGGTATTATTGTCGGTGTAAATTCACATTTTCGTGTAAAATCAACAGCTTTTAGCTAATTTTTGAATTTTTGTCATAGAGAGGTGTGTGTAACAAAACTAAAAGCTTAGTGGTTTTCCTGTAATTTTAATATTAAAGGAGAGATGTATCCAATTTGGGCAATCTAGAGGGGTTCTCGTTATTTACATGATAAAGTACGGTTAAGTTATGATTTCTAAGCACTGCGATATTCCCCATCTTGATACCCTTTTATTTGTGCTTTGATGTCGGAGTATGAGAAGGTAGTGGAAAAAGAAGGAACAGTTCCATACATAGTTGTTGTTGATCCTTAATATCAACTGGAAATTTCCTTTTCGAAAGAACTTTGTTGATGCATTTTCTTAGATTTCCATATTCCTCGAGCTTAAGATGCTTTCAACTGGAATCCTGGGTCCGTTTGGTTGGTTTGAATTTTGAGTTTGCAGTAAGATAAACCCACGCAAGAGAGTGCACGTGACAGATTTTTTGCTCATTGCAACNCCCCTCTTTCCTGTGATGAAGAATATTTTTTATTTTTTGATGAAGTGATATCATTAATGGCATCAAGTAGATGTAAATAGTACAAAAGATAGTAAATGCATAAGTGAGTTTGTTAGCTCCATTAAGAATATTTATACTGCCTATAACCTTCTATAGCCTGAAGTGAAGGGAATGGTAATAATCTTCCTTAACCTTGTGGAGACTGTAACTGGTTGGAGGTGCCAAAGAAAGTTTTAAAGGTCCTTGTGTTTCTTACTCTGTTTTTAAGATCTTTTTTAAAGGTCCTTGTGTTTCTTACTCTGTTTTTAAGATTTTTTAGTCATAAGGACGTTATCTTCTTTTTGAGAATGAGGATATTGTCTTTTTCTTTGTCATTTTTTGGTTGGGTAGGGCCAGGGGGATTGGAAGTTGAAACTCCTGAAGGACTTTATATTTCTATAGCCTGAAGTGAATGAAGGGTCACAGAAGATTCATATAGCCAACTGGACTATTTTGGGGTTAATATTCTTCCGTGGCTCATGTTTCTGTGAAGAGCATCTTGCAGGTTAAAACAATACTTTGAATCTGGGTATAGCAATTTATCTGCAAAATAACAATAAAAAGGTTCGTTCAGTTGTGCTGTTTGGAGAAGTTTGCAGTCCTTTTGATCTTCTATAGTCATCTATGGAGATTTTATTTCACCTCATCTCTCATTCTACATAACTTGAGAAAGGATCTCTCAGTTGAGATCTGCAAAGTTGTGTTTGAGTAGAATGCTAAACAAGTTGAACAGTGCCAAAAGATGAGTCTTCTTTGTCCTGCTTCAACAAATCTAAAGTTTGAGCATACCCATGCCATTTAGAGCCACCCTTCTTTTGCATTTAGTAGTCTTGTGTCTTTGCATTTCACTTGTGTGAATGTTGGTGAGGCAATAAGCTGCGCTAAGATCCACTTGTATGTGTCTCTCAGTGCTTGGATTAATGTAATTTTTATGTAGAAGACAGTTGGACAAAACAAACGAACAGGTATCTGGTGGTCATTGGATCTAAGTCCTGGATTACCTAGTTGTGCCCAAGGTGGACTTTGGAACTTGGTTGTTAGTTGTTACCACTTAAAATATTATGAGGATGAACCTTGGTTTATGAAATCTTATTAAACCAATTTAAAGTTTGTTTTCTTTTGTTCCTGCAGATTGTTGGTTGCATGTCAGCCGAGCAGAGAAAGGTTCTCCTCTTCTTTTGGACTTCAATAAAGTATCTTCCAGTAGAGGGTTTCGGTGGTTTGGCGTCTAGGCTTTACATCTACAAAACCAGAGAGTCTTGTGATCGCCTGCCTTCGTCACACACATGCTTCTACCGTCTATGCTTTCCTCCTTATCCATCCATGGATGTCATGCAAGATCGACTTCGCATTATCACCCAGGAGCATGTTGGTTGCAGCTTTGGTACGTGGTGACATCTGCGATCTTCTGGGACCTGAAATCAACTGCACATATGATATGTAATCAGCTTGTACATATGTATAGGATAGGCTCCCATTTGGAACTCGACTGTGGTAAGTTTTTTTGGCTGGTTTAAATGGCAGAAGGCTGTAGTTCTAGTTCCCCCACCCCCCAACCCCACCAAACCCTATTAACCTTATACAGGTATAGTATCTGTTAATAAAGAAAGCAAGAAGGGTCAGTTTTTATTTTAATTTCTAATTCTATTTCTTCCTTTTTTACTTCTTAGGCCTACCCTCTGTTTCAGTTTCTTTGTTCACTCTACTACTCACGTGAGGGTGTTTATATTTGTAAATATTAGAGCTTACTTTCAATCTTTATCATGCTAAAAAGAGCATGCCTTTGGAGCTGGTATTTCAGTGTTCTCCTTTTAGTTATAGGCAGCAACTGTACCATTTGTATTCGGTGCAATATTTCTGATAGTTATAGTCTTATGGACTTGCAAGCTGCGATTTGTTCGGCATCTTACTTCTGTTATGGTTGAAATCGTCAACTTGTATCATATATGTCAGATACCTTCCAACTTAGTGGCATTCTTTCTGCCCCTCATTCGGAAAATTTCTGAAGATTAAAAGGATACATAACTGAGGTCTTGGGCTACTAAAGTACCCAACATATCCACAAGATCAGTACTGCTCCACATTCGGTAGAAGGTGCAAGTAGCTGTCACGTCCCAAATACCCCTTAACCAGATTTTCATATATTAATCATTAATTCACAACATTTAATAAATTAAATAAGTTTTCAAATAGGGTGAAAATTAATTACGAACGATTAATATCTCGAAATACAGATTTAAAACTTTTGCAACAATTCCTATACTAGACCATGGAGCATCTAAAGAATTTCTAGGTGTACAAATTCTAAATAAAGTAAATAGAAATAAATAAAACCCTATCGGCAGCCTCCACGGACAAAGTGAGGCCTCACCTCAATAGCGGAATAAATTCTAGGGAACTCGTTAGCTACCTGATGCATTGTCAGCAATAGTATTTGCATAGACATATAAGTAAGGAGTGAGTTATAAGTAAATATAACCCAGTAAGATCTTCGATCCGCCACTTTAAGTAACTCTGAAACAAGTGTTAGAAAATACAATCATTCAACGGGCACAAAAATAATATGCACATAAACTCTTACACCATATAATTACTCCATAAGGTTCGAATAATTATTCAACAATAACACGATATATTTCAACACAATCTACACTAAGGTTTTGTCATAAACGGCAGTGCAAAAAATTAACCAAACACCCCGACAAGTCCAGACAGCATACACAATGCCCAAAATCTATTATGGCAGCATACACAATGCCACAGCGCCATAGCACGAGGCTACGCCACACCACAAATCACTTATTGAATAATTTCAATTTTTTCATAAAATAATATATATTTGCGGCTGGTCACAGATCATCGATTCTGCCAAGTACACGTTTGTCCCAACATATGGATCAGGCAGACAAAATATAATTTAAAAATTAGCTTTGAAAAGCAGACATCAAAACTTAAACTCTCACTTACCTCAATTTGTAATTAGAGCAACCTTTCTAATAGCCGGTAACTATGCTCGCAGGTCTCAGGAACACCTCAAACTTAATACTCTGGAACTTGCTACTGTTGAGAATTGCATATGTTAATAGAAGATGGTCTCCTTAGCTTCGTTAGTAGATGAGCAGATAGTTGCTTTTTCCCCAATATAAAATCTTAAACAATGATTGACAATAATAATTGGAATTCAAATAGTTGCTTCAATGTTTCTTCCCCTTATACACGCTATCGCAAGTCCCTTTGATTTCTTGTCTCTAATTACACTAACAGCTTGTTTGGATGTGTATATGGTTAAAATCGCGTCCACCCGATTTTACTATTTGATCGAGACCAGGAAGCTGCATTGAAGGTCGGCCTCGTAGTGGATCAGACTAAAGCATGAGGTCAAGGTACCGAGTTCGGAATCGAGGTACCTGTCGATATCGAGGCTAGTAGCGATCGAGACCAAATGAGGCAGAGATCGAGAAAAATAACAAAAATGCGAGATATCCGTGACTGGTCGAATATCATGGCATAAATCTCGGAACGGATCAAATCAGGAACGGTTAATTAGCTAATCATGGGATTTCCTTCTGTAATTAGAGTTATACCATAAGTAGAATTCCTCTACTATATAAAGGAGAGTTCTAATCATTTGTAAGACACATTGTTCACAGATATCAAAGCAATATAATTATCTTTCTCGTTTATACTCTTGTTCATTAGCTTGTTATATTTTTAACTGTTCTTGCACCAATAAGTTCAAGGGTATTCTAACTCGAGGCTGAGTTCCATTCAAACACTGGTTTGCTTTACTTTATTGTTAATTCCTATTATTATTCTTCATATTTATCAATTGGTATTAAGTGAAATCACGTGTCCTTAAAACCACATTATAAGTTTAATTGTTATCCAATTTTAAGGGTAAACAGTTTGGCGCCGACCGTGGGGATAGGGATAATAGTGATTGCTGAATACTTATTCCGATAACACACACTACTTTACGCTTGTTCTTGTAAGAAACTTTGTTTTCAGGATAAATATGTCAAACTCACAAGCAGCACCCACACATGGTGACAACGGCCTTGGATTTCACGGGGAAAATGAAAATATAGCCGCCCCAAGGATCAAAATGCCTCAGGCTGACCTCGAGGGAATACCAACTGCAAATCACGTCGGTGTCATTTCACATATCTCCCTAAATGCAAATTTGGGCGTTGATCCCGATGGAAGCGTATGCAGGAAAGTTCGATCAGGTGGTCGAGGTAAGCAGGGCAGAGAAGATGGTGGAGTCAGCCTCCAATTGATATTTGAAATGTTACCGGTTCAACAAGCCACTATAGCACAATTACAAAATCAGCACCGAGCACCAAGTGGGATCGAACCAAAATTCGTCCATAGGACCAAGCCTGTACTGGAGAGATCGAACGCCAATGAATCGGGGACTGAACCCTCCATTATGAAAATGCTTGAGGATCTGACTAAACAGATTGAATCAGGAGAAAAGAAAATCGAGGCAAATGACAAGAAAATAAAGGCATACAACTCCCGGGTTGACTAAATATCGGGGGCACCTCCGATTCTAAAGGGTTTGGATTCGAAGAAGTTCGTACAGAAGCCTTTCCCTCCAAGTGCGACTCCGAAGGACATTCCGAAGAAATCCGCATGCCTGAAATTCCCAAGTATAATGGGACCACCGACCCTAATGAGCATGTCACTTCTTATACATGAACAATAAAGGGGAATGGCTTAGAAGATGATGAGATTGAATCTGTTCTACTGAAGAAATTTGGAGAAACTTTGTCAAAAGGAGCGATGATATGGTACCACAATTTGCCTCCCAATTCCATCGATTCCTTCGCCATGCTTACAGATTCCTTTGTAAAGGCACATGCCGGAGCAATAAAGGTTGCAACTAGGAAATACAACATGAAGCTCGACTCGGAGAAATGTGCATTCGGTGTCGGTTCGGGCAAGTTCCTCGGCTTTATTGTATCAAATCGGGGAGTCAAGATCAACCCCGATAAAATCAAGGAAATCGAAGACATCACATTCGTGGACAATGTTAAGGTCGTACAAAGATTGACATGGCTCATAGCCGCCCTAGGTCGATTCATCTCGAGGTCTTCAGATAGAAGTCACCGGTTCTTCTCACCTCTCAAAAAGAAGAACAATTTCGCTTGGACCCCGGAATGCCAACAAGCATTGTAAGAATTAAAGCGGTACCTCTCGAGCCCGCCACTGCTTCATACTTCAAAAACGGACAAGCTACTCTACTTGTACTTAGCAGTCTCGGAAATCGCGGTAAGTGGGGTCCTAGTTCGAGAATAGCAAGGTACGTAATTTCATGTTTACTATGTTAGTCGAACTTTAGATGAGGCCGAGACCCGGTACCCACACTTAGAAAAATTAGCGCTTTCCCTAATAAGACCCTCTAGGAAATTAAAACCATATTTTCAATGTCACGCAATTTGTGTGGTGACTACTTATCCTCTTTGCAATATTTTTCATAAGCCCGAACTCTTGGGCCGATTGGCCAAATGGCCGGTCGAGATTAGTGGGTACGATATCGAGTATCAACTCCGAACAACCATCAAGTCTCAAATCTTAGCAGACTTCGTGGCCGACTTTACCCCAGCCCTCGTACTCGAGGTCAAAAAGGAACTATTATTAAAATCGGGTACATCATCGGGGGTATGGACCCTCTTCACAAACAGTGCTTCGAACGTGAAGGGGTTCGAGCAAGGCATCGCTTTGAAGCCGCCCACAGGTAATACAATTAGACAATCTACCAAAATTTCCAAGTTAACTAACAATGAGGTCGAGTATGAGGCCATGATTGCAGGTCTCAAGCTAGCTAAGAGTTTGGGAGCAGAGGTCATCGAGGCCAAATGTGACTCCCTACTTAAGGTAAACCAAGTCAACAGAACTTTTGAGGTTCGAGAAGATCGAATGTAGAGGTACTTGGACAAACTACAATTGACTCTACATCGATTTAAAGAATGGACCCTAACATGTACCTCGAGAACAAAACAGCGAGGCTGATGCCTTTGTAAATTTGGGGTCATCAATTGAAGACGACGAAATTAGCTCGGGGACTATCGTACAACTTTCAAGGTCAGTAATCGAAGAAGTCCACGCCGAAATAAACTCCACAAGTCTGACTTGGTATTGTAGGAATAAATATATCGAGTACCTAAAGAACGGGAAGCTTCCATCGGATCCTAAGGAATCGAGGACTCTACGAACGAAGGCCGCACGATTCACATTGGCCGAAGATGGAACACTGTATAGAAGGATGTTTGATGGACCATTGGGCAATATGTTTGGGTCCCGGAGATACCGACTACGCCCTACGGGAAATTCACGAGGGCAATTGCGGGAATCGTTCCGGTGCCGAATCATTGGTTCACAAAGTCATCAGAGCAGGATACTATTGGGCCAATATGGAAAAGAATACTAAAGGATTCGTTCGAAAATGCGACAAATGTCAAAGATATGCGCCGATGATCCACCAACCCGGAGAGCAACCCCATTAAGCCCTATCCTTATGGCCGTTCATGAAATAGGGAATGGATATCGTCGTCCCTCTACCATCGTCCCTAGGAAAAGCTAAATTCATTTTATTTATGATAGACTATTTGTCTAAGTGGGTTGAAGCACATGCCTTCGAGAAAGTCAGAGAAAAAGAAGTCATAGACTTCATCTGGGACCACATTATATGCCGATTTAGGATGCCTACCGAGATCGTATGCGATAATGGAAAGCAATTCGTCGACAACAAAATGACAAATTTTCTCGAAGACCACAAAATAAAAAGATCCTGTCAATGCCATATCATCCTAATGGTAACAGACAGGCCGAATCAACAAACAAGACAATCATTCAAAATTTAAAGAAAATATTGAATGACGCTAAGGTAAAATGGAGAGAAATATTTCCCGAGGTCCTTTGGGCGTATCGAACAACGTCAAAATCCATTATGGGGGCAGCACCATTCTCTTTAGTCTATAGCACCGAAGTCTCTAATCTCGATCGAAGTCGGGGAACCTAGTTTCAGGTTTTGGTATGCAACAGAAGAGTCAAATCATGAGGCTATGAATACAAGCCTCGGATTGCTAGATGAAAAATGGGAAGTTGCCCTCGTTCGAATGGCTGCACAGAAATAGTGGATCAAAAGGTATTACAACCGAAGAGCCAATCTTCAAAAATTTAAAATCGGGGACTTAGTTCTGAGAAAGATCACCCTCAATACTCGAGACCTAAATGAAGGAAAGCTTGGCCCGAACTAGGAGGGACCATATCTGGTCCTCGATATCATCGGAAAGGGATCCTACAAGCTTGGTACGATGAACGGCGAACAATTACCAAACAATTGGAATGTATCACTCCTAAAACGATATTACTGCTAAGGTTCGAACTTCTCTATTTTCATTTATATTTTATACTAACCAACTACATGTGTTCAATCGAAGACATCGAAGGATTCTTCAAACACAAAGTCCTTAGGTCTGAAAGCACGTGTTGCACTCTTTTTCCCTTAGACCGGTTTTTGTCCCAAATGGGTTTTTTCGGCGAGGTTTTTAACGAGGCAACCATTGTTCGTGCTAACTTAGGCAATTCAACAAACCTTGGATACTGGGGGCATCACCCTCGAATGATTACAAGGAAAGTACTTTGGTCAACAGGGTATCCATAGGTAAATTTTGTAAAGGGCCAAACGATCGAATGAACCGTGTCCATGTAGATTACTCGAGCCCTAATGGCAAAACATGTACGCATGTATAATATATTGAAAGAAGTATTTTTCCTTTCCAAATATTCCATGCCTTAGAGAAATTTTTACTTTACAATTTCATACTTGTGATCTATTGTGGAAACTAGCTTAAAGGTTGATCGCAACTAAAGTTTGAACAATTAACCCCGCACTCTGGGACTACCATCTAAAAAATTGACACGGTCGAATTACTAAAACCTCGAGATCGTAAGACCTTAAAAGGGAAACCCTCAATTTTATAGGCCACGACCATCCCACTCGGGGACTGACACTTCGAACAAGTTCGAAGTATAATCGGGAAACAAGCTCAAGAGGCAAATCCCAAGTTAAAGGCTACGGTCAAACTAACATGGTTCGGAGACGTCCGAATTCATAATAAAAACAGGCCTTCGAATAATTTTATAAACCATTTAAAAAGGCCACCCTCGGCAAAATGACAAAAGGGTTTCGATAACATCAACCCTCGAGAAACCCTAAGGGGTATCGAATTGTTCGAACACTCGAACAATTTTGTGCTAAGGCATAACAAAGCAAAGGGTTTCGATAACACCAACCCTCAAAAAACCTAATGGATACAGATTTATCTCATACTAAGGCATGACAAATTTTTATATGATTATTTTTTTAAGCCGAAAAGGGAAAAAATCCATTCTTTTGAGGCCATATCGGCCTAATTCAAGAGCCTAAGGACCATTTTATTTTTTGAGTTCGAGAATTCATCCTCACTTAACTAAAACCTAAGGGTCATACTACTTTGATTTCGAGCAAGTACTCACTCGATTATAAAGACTACACTAGTCAGACCTCGATCAAATTGCCTAAAGCTTCGAACTTGTGAATAAAATTTTCATAAGGCATGAATGAAACACAAGGCAGAAATCAAAATAAAAACAAGTCAGAGAAAAAATAGGTCTTTTATATATATAAAGATATTTACAAGGACCGATCAGGGTCCTACACAAAAGATCAAAAAGAATAAACCTAAGGTTCCTAACTATTCTCGGGGGCAGCTTTTTCTCCATAGGGGTCCTCCCCATTCTCGGACCCGCTCTTGCTCTCGTCATCATCATCGTCATCGGAGGAGGCCAGTGCCTTAGCTTTGTCCTCATGCTCTTTGGCCTTCCTTATCTCGTCAGTAAGATCAAAGCCTAGAGCATGGATATCCTCGAGGGTTTCCCTCCGAGATTGGAATTTGGAAAACTCGGCAATCCAAAGAGCTCGAGTTTGGGTGGCCTCAGCAGACTCCTTTGCTTGGGCTTGAGAAACTTCAGCATCAGATCGGTAGACGGTCACGATCGCCTCCGCATCAGCCTTGGATTTGTCTGCTTCATATTTGGCCCTTGCAAGTTCGGCGGCCAACTGAGCCTCGAGATCCTCTATTTTCTTGTCCTGTGCCAAGCTTTTATCCTTCATGCTCCAAAGCTGACTTTCGGCTGATGACAACTATGATTGAGCAGACTCTTTCTCCGAGGCGAGGCGGTCTATATTTTCCTTCCACCCCAAGGTCTCCGCCTTCATCATGTTGACCTCCTCACGGAACTGCTCGATCCTCTCGACCTTCTGCTGAACCTATGAGATTGAAGTGTTAGCCACTATTCCCGAATCGAGTCCATGAGCTTTTAAGATTGTCATTACCTGCTCGATCAGGTCGGTCTATTCTTTATGAGTCATGGCCAACTCAGCTTGGAGGTCCTTGATCTCTTCTTCTTTCTGCCCGCTGAGAAGTTTGAGGGTGTTTCTCTCCTCTATAAGCCCTTGAAGATTTGCCTCGCATCGGTGCAGTTCTGTTCAGGACTTGGAAAATGCCTCCTGATGGAGCGCCAAAGCCTACATGGAAAAAATAAAGGAAGTTAGACATGAAATGAAGGAATAAATGTAAGTATGATATCAACCAATAGAGTTGAGACTTACCCGATTCAGGGCTTGTTGATCCCCATAGAAGAGACTCGATGCTTCACTCAGGCTGGTAGCGTCCTCGACCCCGTTAAAGTAACCACAGAAGGGATCCTCCCTTCGTGGGTTCCTTCTACGTCGGGAGTCTTCATAGCTTGGGCCTCCTGAATCACCTCCTCAGAAAATGGAGGGAGAGTCAGCGAGTCTCCAATTACTATTGCCCCAAGTGATTCGCTCGGGACGTTCTCTTTATTTCGAAGGTCTTCAGGGTCGGTCCCTTCAGATATACCCGCCGTTTTCTCATTTCGATGGGAGGCATTTTTGGTCTCCGACAACTCGGGGACTTTACCCGAGCCCTCTTCCAAGACCCCCTCGGATCGAGGAAAAATCTCTTCAACACCCACTGACTCAGTGCCATTTGGCGTCTCAATGGTCTTCTTCACTCGGGCCACCAGCTTGGAGCCGTCGTCTTCATCTTCTTCTTCTTCCTCCCTCAGCCGCTGAAGTACCTCCGCAAGCAAGGCGACGATGTCTTTTTTCGGACTACGAGCCAGATTTTTCTTAGGCTTTGGATCCTCAGAGGTTGAGGTCCTTTTCCTCTTCTTATCCTTCGCCGATCTAGGGACGGGGTCGAAGTCTCCTCCTCACCAGACGAGGGCCTCATGACCGCATCTTCGCTCAGGACTGTACACAAGAAAATTGAGTAAGTATTAGAAGAATATCTTAATCAAATACATGAAAAGGGGTATTACCATGATTCTTGGACTCCCATCGGCCCTTTTCTAAATCACCCCACGAGCGCTCGGCGTATGTAGAGGTCGAGGCCAGGTCCCGAACCAGCTCTCGAGGTTAGGAATTGCACCGGGCATCAAAGAAACCGCTACATCATGGATAAATACATCAATGCGAAAAAATCAAAGCAACAAAATAAAACACGGAAGCTAACAGTGAGATGGTACTTACGATTCATATTCCATTTCTCAGGAAATGGCATCTTCTTGGCCGGGATTAGGCCGGAAGTCCTTACTCGAATGAACCGGCCCATCTAGCATCGATCCTTGTCCTCATCTTTGCTCGATAACAGAACCTTAGTAGCCCGACGCTGGAGTTTTATTAACCTGCCTCGATAGAGACGGGGTCTATACAATCTAATGAGGTGATCGTGTAACGACCCGACCGATTTTTTTACTTTTTAGAACCTCGTTCCCCTAAATGAGACTTCCCGTACATGATTTTACTATTTTATGACTTAAGGGGATGGCTAGTTCGGGATTTGGAAGGGTTCAGGTTGAAATCGAAACACTTGGTTCCTTAAGGTTGGCTTAAAAGGCCTAGTTTGACTTCGGTCAACATTTTGAGTAAACAATCTTAGAATAGAGATTGGCTGTTCTAGTAGGTTTGTATGATGATTTCAGACTTGGTTTCGTATGTTCGGATCAGGTTTTGGATGACCCGAGAGCGTTTTGGTGCCTAATAGTGAAAGTTGGTTCTTGAAGATTTTAAAAGTTCTTTAAATTTGGTTTGTATCGGGTTTTAGTGATATTGAGGTCCAAACGGAATTCTGAGACCGATAATAGTTTCATAGTGTCATTTAAGACTTGCACGTAAAATTTTGTATCATTCCGAGTTGATTTGATAGGAATCGAACGAATAGAAGTCTTTTTTGAAGTTTTTGAATTTCATGAGTCAATTCGTGCGTTTTGGCGTTCAATTCATAGTTTTGAAGTTAGTTTTGTGTTTTGATCGCTCGAGTAAGTTTGTATGAGGTCATTAGACTTGTATGGGTAGTTGGTGTGGAGCCTCGAGGGCTCAGGTGAGTTTTGGACTTATGAAAGGGATGAAAAACACACCAGATTTTTGGTGTTTCTTGGCACCAGCTGCAGGTCTCGCAAATGCGAGATATAGTTCGCAAATGTGAACCTCGCATTTGCGAAAAGGGCTTCGCAATTTCAAAAGAGACAGCCCTAGGCAGTGTTCGCATTTGCGACACAATTGCCGCATTTGCGATACCAGTAGAGTTCGCATTTGCGACTCTTTGGTCGCATTTGCGATCCCAGCAGCTGAAGGCCAAGCTTCGCATTTGTGAGGCATTTGTCACATTTGCGAACCTTGAGTTGCAAATGCAACATCAGAGGCCTGTGCCCAACTCATTTATGCGGGACTTAGGTAATTTATTTCGTTTCACTTCATCTCTTGGGCGATATTTGGAGCTTTTGGAAGGGGGATTTCACCTAGCACTTTGAGGTAAGTAGTTTATATACAACATGAGTTAAATAAATAGATTATGGTTAGATTAACATGTAAAAATTAGTGAAAAATCAAGGTTTTAGATGAAAACCTAAGTTTTTGATAAAAATGAGATTTGACCATGAAATTGGTTATGGATTTTAGTAGAAATAATATATTCTCGTTCCTAAGGTTATGGGTAACAACTTTCTTCAAAACTTTTCTGAATCCGGGCATGTGGTCCTTGGGGTGAATTTTAGGAACCTTGCAATTTGGGTTGGGTAATTACTTTTATAATGAACTTTTGAGCATAAATTATTAACTTATATAATGTTTGGCTAGTTCCGAGTCGTTTGGCATCAAATTTGGAGGTTTGAGCGCATTCTTGAATTGGGAAGTAGGCTTTAAGACGAGGTTAGTCTCTTTTCTAACCTTGTAAGAGGAAATTTACCCCATAGGTAAAACTAATTAATATGTGTTGTTGTTTCTGGGGGGTTACATACGCACGAAGTGACGAGAGTATGTATGTAGCTACTATTCTTGTTTATGTCCGGGTAGTTTTAGGCTTACATCATGCCTTGTTGATATTTTTATTGCTTTGTGTTTATTGTTTTCCTTGAGAAGGAGTGGGATTGAATTGCTTAGTAAATGTTTCAAAAGGAGTTGAAATTGAGGAAAACATCGGGATCTTAAAAGTTTTCATTTGAACTTCGTATTTTGAAAAGAATGGGAGAGTACTATAATAACTTAAGAAATCTTTGTGTAACAGCGTCGCAAATATGATCTGTGAGCGGGGTAGTTCCTTAAATTTATATTTGACCGTGTCGCATGAATGATTCGTGAACGGGGAAATAGATGCATCTATGGTTCGTGTCGTTCGACCCTCGGCAGTACACAGTTTACATTTATGTTGGATCGGGTCGAACGTCCTCGGTGGTATTTGTGTGTGATAATAGAATTTGGAAGTTCTTCCCATAATTGGTATAAATTCATTGTTTGTGTAACCATATGTCTTGAAGGAAGGAAGTGATTTAAGATTTTAAATATGGTGAAGTCTTGTTCAGTTTTTCTTGCTCTGAGTCTTATTGTCGCATATCCTTCTTAATTAGAATTTCATATCATCATATTATTGGCCCTAGTAAGTGTCGAAGTCGACCCCTCTTCACTACTTCTTCGAGGTTAGACTAGATACTTACTGAATACATATTATTTATGTACTCATGCTACTCTTCTGTACTTAAATGTATAGGATCTGAGGCAAGTGCATCTGGTTACCAGTCTGGTGCGCAAATTTGATTCCCATCTCGAGATTACCCGGTGAGCTGCCTTCCGAGCCGTTCTGCAGCTGCTGGAGTGTCTCTTGTGCTTTATTTTTCTGTCTATTTCCTTTCATACAGTAGGCTAGTACTCTTTTGTATATTCTACTAGATTGACCACATGTTTGTGACACCAGGTCTTGGCACACACACTAGTAGACGTATGATTTTTGTATTATTTACATGATTACGGTTTTCACTTGTTGCCTTCGTTTAAATTTTGTCACATTGGTAAACTTCTAAATCATTTCAACATATGTAGAATTTTTATCCACTTAAGTAATTTACCCAAACGGGAAATCACTAGTTTGTTCGGTGTTGGCTTGCCTAACAACGATGTTAGGCGCTATCACGGCCTATAATTTAATAGGGTCGTGACAACATGGTATCAAAGCTCTAGGTTCAAGTAGGTCTCACAAGTTATGGGCAAGTCTAATAGAGTTTTGCAGATCGGTACGGAGACGTCCATACTTATATTCAAGGGGCTATAGGATGTTAGGAAACTACTATTTATTCATCTCCTATCGTGAAGTTGATGGTATACTAAATTCCTTTCTCTCATTCTCTCACGGACTGTGAGGACGCGTATGATGGATGTTCCAGACCCGGGAGGAGCTTTCCCCCCCATTTCTAGAGGCTGAAGAAGAGGCCGGGGAAGGGCACCAGCCCGAGGTAGGGTACCAGCCCGAGGTAGGGCACAAGGGCGTCCCAGAGCTGCCCTACTAGCACCACCAGCGGATCCCATGGAGGATCCCACCATTGAGGAGCAGGGCGAGGTACCTGCCGCAGAGCCAGCCCCGGTAGATTTCATGTCAGCACCGGGATTTCAAGAGGTCATGGGCCGTATGCTGCGGTTCATGGACACCATGACTCATGCTGGTTTATTTCCAGCAGAACCAACCACATCTTAGGCAGGAGGGGGAGCACAGAGCCTTACTGCTCAGGCTCCTGGGCACGCAACAACAGTATATCAAACTCCGGGTACACTGCCCGTGGGCGGAGCCCAGCCAGTTGCCGCAGTTGCACCTGATCCTAGACCCGCTGCGGACGGTGATTCGCAAAAGCTACTAGACAAATGGACTATATTACACCCTCCTATCTTCGGGGGTGAGCGGCATGAGGATACCCAGGATTTCATTGATCGGTGCAGGGACAGACTGCACAACATGAGGATATTGGAGTCCCATGGGGTGGATTTCACTACTTTCCAGCTGGAGGGCAGGGCCCGTAGATGGTGGCAGTCTTATCTTCTTGGCAGACCAGTGGGTTCGCCTCCCATGACTTGGGACCAGTTTACACAGCTTTTCTTGGATAGGTATAGTCCACCCTCTCAGAGGGAAGAGTTGTGAGGTCAGTTCGAGCATCTCGAGCAGGGTCAGATGTCAGTGACCGATTATAAGGCGAGATTCTCTGAGTTGTCTCGCCATGCACTTATGATACTTCCTACCGACACAGAGAGAGTGCGGAGATTTGTTGCAGGGTTGCACCCCACTATTCGGGCTAGTATGGCCCGAGAGATTGAGATGGGCATTGGTTATCAACTAGTAGTGGAGATTTCTCGGAGGATTGAGGGTTACCGCCAGAGGGGTAGAGATCATATGCAGCAGTACAAGAGGACCCGTTTCTCTGGAGAGTTTAGATGTGCCCCGGCCAGGGGCAGAGGTCAGTTTGGGAGGGGACAACCTAACAAGCCCACATATCCAACACCACCACCTCCTCGGGGTGCTCCGGTGCCACCCTATTTTAGTCCTATGCCACCCTATTTTAGTCCTATGATAGAGAGTTCTTATCGCCCACTAGCTCATCAGGGTTCTTCCAGTGCCTACTTCAGCGCCATGCTAGAGAGTTCATACCGCCCACCATCCATCTAGGTTTAGCCTAGTGGGTATTCAGGCCATTAGGATCAGACTTCGGGGCAACAGTCTATGGTACCGAGAGGTTGTTACGAGTGTGGAGATCCGGGTCACATGAAGAGATCCTTGTTGATACCCAATTTTTTCCTATATTATTTTTAAAATGCATATATACCTTCAAAACAATGCATGAGCATCAATTAGTATTTTTTCATAATTTCTTGTAATTTTAGAAGGATTTTTAACTAATTTATTCCATTATTTTATTGTCCAAATAATTATTAATTGCATCACTAATAATTTTATAATAATTTTATTTCTTAATTTTTATCATCTATACTTATATTAATCTTTAATTATTTTATGCATAATTATATTTGTAGGTTATAATTGCAATGACTTTGCAATAATAGCCCATGTGCGCATAATTACTTTATTTTACACGAAAATGACCTTTTATATTTTTATAATACTAAGTAATTATTTTAAATCATTTTCATGCATAAATAACATTTTTTCATTGTTTATCAACTATTTATAAATTATTTTATTAATTTAAGTATGTATTTAAAACATAGCCCCTCATCAATTAAATTTTTGGACCTACCCAATAGCCCTATAGCCTACCCAGCCCAATTATCCTAACCCAATTACCCCAATACCCAAACCCAATTACCCTACCCAGCCCAATTATCCTAACCCAATTACCCCAATACCCAAACCCAATTACCCTACCCGTCCATAACCCGCCCAGCCTACATCTAGTGCTGGCCGTTGATCTCAAAAGATCAACGGCCCAGAACCAACATTCCATTTTTAATTAGCCAAACGACCCCAAAACCCTACTCATTTTTACAAAATCCGCCTCCCTTGAAACCCTTTCCCTCCTCTCTTATCTCTCTCACCCTCCTCCTAACCTTAGCCCGCCGTCGTGAAAACCCCTTCGATTCATGGTTTACTTCTTCAATCATAGGCCCTATCCGGCCTTCTACCTCTACTGGTGTTTCGATTTTCATGCTGCTTGAGGGAATCTTAAAGGGATTCGAACAGACTTGGTTCAAATCCCTCTGTTTTCTCGATGAATTCGCCTCTGTTGACTCCTATGTCTGTAAGTACTAATATCTTCGTGTTTATGGCTTCAAATCTCTGGTTCAAACCAAATTTTTCTCACCTCTGCTTAGGTTTTACTATTTCTGGCTAAATCCGTTCAGATCTCTTTAGATCTGAAGCGGTTTGAGTTTGTTTGTTGCTTTTCCTTTAAGATTCTGCTATATTTTCCTATTATTGTCAACCGATTTTCGTTTTTCCCTAAAAGCTAGGGTTTAAATTTTAAGAAGTTTTTGCAAAAAATATTTTAAAATGTTTAAGTATTTAACTATGATTTTCTTCCTTTACCTTTTCAACTGGTTTCACTTGAGTCTCATCTCTTTGTCTTTATGCTCTAGGATTTCATCTTTTTAAGTTTCTACAAAATGTTTAAGTGTTAACTTTGTGTTTCTTCCTTTAATTTTTCGACTGAGTTTCATCTCTTTGTCTTTACACCTTAGGGTTTTTCATTATTTGACTATGAGTTATAATGTTTTGCCCGTTTACTGTGGTTCTGTCAATTAAATTGGTTAACTTATTTACTTTCTTAATTAGGGTTCGAAAGTTGTGCTTTCCTTTTAAAACTGATATCTCTCTGAAAATATTTTACCTATTCTTTCCTTATATGTGATTCGTATCTGGTACTACTTTTCTTAATTATACTGTTGGCTTGATTTCAGAGTTTTGATTGTTTTGATGTACCTGTAAATGGTCTCTGGATTTACTACTTTCCATATTTAGCCCCAATCTTGTCTACTGATTTACTCCGTGAAAGACTCTCCTTAATTTGAGTTACACTTACTGTCAATTTATTCCCGTTAGCCCTAATTAATTGATTGATTGATTTTTGCATACCTTATTTGTGTGCCGATTGATTTGCCTGCCTTATGTGGTTTACTCTACTATGTGCTATATAAAATCTTTCATTGTTCTGATTTTAACACACGCTGAGACTAAGCTCACTCTTACAAACCTACACTTACACACACTTGATTTCTTGCTATCACTCTGATTTGCTGCGTTGACTAGCCAGATGAAAGCCAAGGCTAGACTCTTGGATTCCAATTGCTTTCATCTTCCTGTTTACTTTCTCCCCTAACTGGTATTCCCTAACCTTTGCAATTTCATTCTTTACATTTCGCTTGACTAGCCTGTATCAATTCTGTCTTTCACATGATTATATGATCTCATTTAGTAACACTGTTAACTTAGGACTAAGTTATTTCGAATAATATGAATCCTCTCATAGGTTAGTCTAAGGTTCAGTTTGTTTCATGCATTGTTTGTTAATTCTATACCTATTCTGACTTTTTCACACTATGAACATGTAATCAGTCAATTTGTTGCTTAATTTCCCTGCCCTGTCTGTTTATTTCATGTATCTGGCCAACTCAATTGTTTTGCCTAACTGCTTATGTGATAAGTACTAGTATAAATATTTAACTTCACTAGACTTCAATTTATTTGAGCTATGTGTTTGAGCATGAATTCAGTTTGTCCTCTTGGTGCAGTTCTGCCTGCAACTCTATGTTCTGAATCATGTTTCTTCTGAAATCCAACTGTTTTAAAACCTGCCCCTTATCCCTTTTATGTACTGATTTCTTAGAAACCCTACTCCTAGTCATTTAGGTTCCCAACCACTCCAGTGTGAGCACTGCCTAGGATCCACTTAAGAATCCTTTGAACTCTGACACACTGGGGTTTGGTTTCCCGACCTCTCGAACTATCTTCTGAATGTGGTTCTGGTGTGAGCATTGCCCTGGGTCCCATGAGGCCCTTGGGAACTTTGACACACTGGAAACCTGGTTCTAATGTGCTATGAATCCCTATGTTGTGCTTCAAAGTGGTTATGGTTGGAAGGCTTATTTCCCAGGTTCATTGGGCCTGTTATGGCCCCCTATAGTGTAATGAATTCCGCTATGTAATTTATTCATATTGGGGCTGTAATAATCTCTGTAATAATAAATCTGAGGTTATTAGTAAAAGCTGGGGAGGGGTTTCTATATATCTTTGTTCAAGCTTTGGGTAGAAATACTGCCTATTGGTTTATTATGTTGGTTGAATCATGTGAATGCTACTACTTGTTTAGAGATCCTGCCTATAGGATTTTCTAATTGCTTTGTTCTGTATTTTACTCACATAACTAGAAGTCCTGTTTATAGACCCCTTGCACTAGAAATCATATCTATAATATCCGTGCATTATTACATACATGCATTAGTGACCATGTCTATAGGATTTTATCTGTTTGAATAATAACCTTCCTGGCAAGTTGCTTAAAATTCTGCCCAGATACGATTTAGATACCATGCCTATATGAGATAAAAAAAAATCAGTTTCAAAACCTAGAAATCATGTCTATAGGATTTAAACTAATAGATATCATGCCTATAGGGTGAAATCAGTTCTAACACCTAGAAATCATGCCTATAGGAGTTAACTAATTCTACAAATTAGAAAGCATGCCTATAAGGTCTAAAGGATAAAAACTTGTCTGTTAAAATCAGTAACTAGTTGTTATAGGTCTATAATTAATAGTTTAGATACCATGCCTATAGGATTCTGTTCTTGTTATCACTTAGGCAAGCCTGTAGGATTATTAAGAATTCTGGGACTAAAAAAAAGAACTGAGGTTTAGTACTACTTGAAGTCTTGCCAGATTCAGAGTTTTAACCAAAATCAGTAGGCAAGCCAATAGGTCCCAATACCCGTTTTAGTAAAATGATGTCTTATATTTTGTTTACGATCATCTAGATATCCTGCCTATAAGGTCTTAAACTAATAAAAGTTGTCTGAATAGCGTGCATTTTGCTGTTTACTTGTGGAGGTTAACATGAGCCTCTATTTGCTCTTATGTGACAGTCCTATCTGAATTTTTGTTTGTCGCTTAGCTTTCTCATTTTTCAGCATCATAGGTCAGTCTAGAACTACCTTAAATGGAGTTCCTAAACACCTCCAGGACCATAGGCAAGGGACGGGTAGTGCACACTTAATGCACGAGTTAGAACCTATTAGAATGCTTAGGTAATAACTGAAAGATAGTTAATTGGGTAGTAAAGGAGATGATGACCTGTACGCTAATACTATGTGTAGCACCCCAACTTGGGGAAAGTTACCAATTATTGCATGGGAATGATCCTATAAGCTAAGAAACTTAGGACCCCTTTAATTCCTGCTTTAAAATAATAGTTGTCTAAATTGCTCTATTTTCCTTTAATGACTAATTCGCTTAATTAAGTTCGGCAGGGACCTACCGTTGTGGACCTTGAGGGGTGCCTAACACCTTTATCTCAAGGTAATTTTGAGCCCTTACCCGATCTCTAGTAATGGAAACTAGTTTTATGAGGTATTTGCTTTAGGTGCCCTAACGCACCATAATCCGTTAGGTGGCGACTCTTCCAATCTCACATCCCATCCCAAAAGGGAGGGAGTTGTCTCGTTAAATGTCGAAACCCCGATTTCCATGAGGGAAAAAAGGGGGCGCGACAATCCTGTCCCAGACTTCGGGGCAAGGAGGTGCAGCAGGGTCAGCAACCCATGATTTCAGCTCCATCAGTCGCACCAGCCGTCTGACTGCCCAGAGGCGGAGGGCAGGTGGGTAGGGGTCGTCCTAGAGGTGGAGGTCACACAGGCGGGGGCCAGCTAGGTGGCGCTCCAGCCAGATTTTATGCTTTTTCGGCCAGACCAGATGCAGTGGCCCCATATGCCGTGATCAGAAGTATTATTTCTGTCTGCGGTAGAGATGCTTCAGTATTATTTGATCCGGGGTCTACCTAGTTATATGTATTATCTCTGTTTGCTCATTTCTTGGATATTCCTCGCGAGTCCTTGGGTACTCTTATTTATGTGTCCACTCCTATGGGAGATTATGTGGTTGTGGATCGGATCTATCAGTCCTGTGTGGTCACATTCTGTAGTTATGAGACTAGAGCGGACCTTCTGTTACTCGGTATGACTGACTTTGAAGTCATCCTAGGCATGGACTGGTTATCCCCATATCATTCCATCCCTGATTGCCATGACAAGATTGTTGCCTTAGCAATGACAGAATTTCCTAGATTGGAGTGGAAGGGTTCATGTGTTAGTACATCTAGTCGGGTTATCTATTTTTTGAAGGCTCGACATATGGTCGAGAAGGGTTGTTTGTCTTATCTAACATATGTTCGGGATACTACCGCAGAGTCCCCAACGATTGATTTAGTGCCAGTTGTCTGGGAGTTTGATGATGTGTTTCTTTATGACCTTCCAGGCATGCCGCCAGATCGTGATATTGATTTCTGTATAAACTGGGCTCTAGACACTCATCCTATATCTATCCCACTATACTGTATGGCTCCAAAATAATTGAAGGAGTTGAAGGAACATCTTGAGGAGTTGCTTGCGATGGGGTTCGTCAGTGCGAGTGTATCACCTTGGGGTGCACTAGTATTATTTGAAAAAGAAGGATGGGATTATGCGGATGTGCATTGATTACCGCCAACTGAAAAGGTGACCATTAAGAACAAGTACCCATTGTCACGTATTGATGATTTGTTTGACCAGTTGCAGCGTACTAGCATATTTTCTAAGATCAACCTGAGAACGGGATACCATCAGTTGAAGATTCGGGACTCAGATGTTCCGAAGATTTCCTTCCGTACTAGATATGGCCATTATGAGTTTCTAGTGATGTCCTTCGGCTTGACTAATGCCCCAGCGGCATTTATGGACTTGATGAACATGGTGTTCAGGCCTTATATTGATTCCTTTGTTATTGTCTTCATTTATGACATCTTGATTTACTCACGCAGCCTGGGGGAGCACGGACAACATTTGACAGTGGTGCTTCAGACACTGCGAGAACAGAAGCTATATGTTAAGTTCTCCAAGAGTGAGTTTTTGTTAGATTCTATGGCATTCTTGGGCATGTTGTATCAGGCGAGGGTATTAAGGTGGATCCCAAGAAGATTGAGGCAGTTCAGAGTTATCCTAGTCCTACTTCGGCGACTGAGATCAGGAGTTTCTTGGGGTTAGCAGGTTATTATCACCGGTTGTGGAGGGCCTTTCATCCATTGTAGCACCTTTGACTAGATTGACCTGGAAGGGTGCTCCGTTCCATTGATCCGATGATTGTGAGGCGAACTTTTAGAAGCTCAAGACAGCTTTGACCACAACATCGGTCCTTGTGTTACCTTTCGATTCGGGGGTGTATACTGTGTATTGTGACGCTTTACGAGTTGGCTTGGGCTGTGTATTTCTGTAGGAGGGGCGAGTTATTGCATATGATTCACCTGAGCTTAAGCCCCATGAGAATAATTATCACGTGCACGATGGAGTTGGATGTGATTGTTCATGCTCTTAATATTTGGAGGCATTATTTATATGGGGTGCCTTGTGAGATTTACACTGATCACCACTGTTTGTAGCATTTGTTAAAGCAAAGGGATCTCAATTTGAGGCAACGCAGATGGATTGAGTTACTGAAGGACTATGATATCACTATTATTTATCATCCGGGCAAGGCGAATGTAGTCGTGGATGCCTTGAGAAGGAAGGCAGAGAGTATGGTTAGCTTGGCATTCATTTTAGCAGAGGAGAGGTCACTAGCTTTGGACATTCAGTCCTTGGCTATCAGACTTGTGAGGTTGGATATTTCAGAGCCCAGTTGAGTTCTTGCATGTGCTATTGCTCAGTATTCATTATCGGGGCAGATCAAGGCTCGACAGTTTGATGATCCGTACTTGGCAGTTCTCAGAGAGACGGTGCTACATGGTGGTGCCAAAGAGGTTTCTATCAGTGAGGAAGGTGTATTGCGACTCCGGGGTCATCTATGTATTCCTAATGTTGATATCCAGAGGGAGAGGATTCTAGAGGAGGCGCATAGTTCTCGGTACTCCATTCATCCAGGTGCTATGAAGATGTATCGTGACTTGAGGCAACATTATTGGTGGCGACGGATGAAGAAAGACATAATTGAATATGTATCTAGATACCTAGATTTTCAGTAGGTTAAGTATGAGCACCATAGGCCAGGAGGCCTACTCCAGCAGATGACTATACCCGAGTAGAAGTGGGAGCGCATTACTATGGACTTCGTAGTTGGGTTACCGCGGATTTTATGGAAGTTCGATGCAGTTTGGGTCATTGTTGACAGGTTGACCAAGTCAACACAATTCATTCCAGTTGCAACTACTTATACTTCAGAGAGGTTGACCCAGATTTATATTCGGGAGATAGTCTGGTTGCACAGTGTGCCTGTTTCCATCATATCCGATATAGGCCCTCAGTTCACTTCGAATTTCTGGAGAGCCTTTCAGAGTGAGTTGGGGACCCGTGTAGATCTCAACATAATATTTCATCCTCAGACCGACGGGCAGTCAGAGCGGACAATTCAAATCTTGGAGGACATGCTCAGGGCATGTGTGATTGACTTTGGGGGACAGTGGGATCAGTTCTTGCCTTTGGCCGAGTTTTCTTACAATAACAGTTATCAGTCCAGCATTGAGATGGCTTCATTTGAGGCTTTATATGGTCGGCGATGTCGTTCTCCCATCGGGTGGTTTGAGCCCGGCGAGGCTAAGTTATATGGTACTAATTTGGTGTAGGATGCCTTGGAAAAGGTAAAGTTGATTCAGGAGCGATTTCACACAGCACAGTCGAGACACAAGAGTTACGCGAATCTGAAGGCGCGTGATGTATCATTTATGGTAGGCGAGAATGTTCTCTTGAAAGTCTCGCCAATGAAGGGTATTATGAGATTCGGGAAGAAGGGCAAGCTGAGCCCCAAGTTTATAGGTGTTGAGGCGAGTTGGGGAGGTTAATTATGAGCTTGCTTTACCTCCCAGGCTATCAGGGGTTCACCCGATTTTTCACGTGTCTATGCTTCGGAGGTATAACGCCGACCTGCCACATGTGTTAGAATTCAGCACTATTCAGCTAGATGAAAGCTTGGGTTATGAGGAAGAGCTAATTGCAATTGTTGTTAGACAGGATCGCCAGTTGAGATCTAAGAGGATTTATGCGGTAAAGGTCCAGTGGAGGGGCCAACCAGTCGAGGAGGCGACCTGGGAGTCTGAGGAGGACATGCGGAACAGATATCCGCACTTATTCAGCATTTCAGGAATGATTCTAAACACGTTCGAGGACGAACTTTTGTTTAAGAGGTGGAGAATGTAACGACCCGACCAGTCATTTTGCTTTCTAGAAACCTGTTCCCCTAAATGAGACTTCCCGTACATGCTTTTACTATTTTATGACTTACGGGGATGGCTAGTTCGGGATTTGAAAGGGTTCGGGTTGAAATCGGAACACTTGGTTCCTTAAGGTTGGCTTAAAAGGCCAAGTTTGACTTCGGTCAACATTTTAAGTAAATAACCTCGGAATCAAGATTTGGCGGTTCCAATAGGTTCCTATGATGATTTCCTACTTGGGTGTATGTTCGGATCGGGTTTTGGATGACCCGAAAGCGTTTCAGCGCCTAATAGTGAAAATTGGTTCTTGTAGGTTTTAAAAGTTCTTTAAATTTAGTTTGGAGTGGGTTTTGGTGATATCGAGGTCCAAACGGAATTTCGATACCGGGAATAGTTCCGTAGTGTCATTTGATACTTGTACGTAAAATTGGGTGTCACTCCGAGTTGATTTGATAGGAATCGGAGGAATGAAAGTCTTTTTGGAACTTTTTGAATTTCATGAGTCAATTCGTGCGTTTTGGCGTCTAATTCGTATTTTAGAAGTTATTTTTGTGTTTTGATCGCTCGATCAAGTTTATATGAGGTCATCATACTTGTGTGGGTAGTTGGTGTGGAGTCCCGAGGGCTCGGATGAGTTTCAGACATGTGGAAGGGATGAAAAATACACCAGATTTATGGTGTTTCTTGGCACCAGCCGCAGGTCTCGCAAATGCAAGAAATAGTTTGCAAATGCGAACCTCACATTTGCGAGACGGGTTTCTCAATTGCGAAAGAGCCCAACCTAGGCAGTGTTCGCATTTGCGATAAAATTGCCGCATTTGCGATGCCAGTAGAGTTCACATTTGCGACTCTTTGGTCGCATTTGCGACCCCAGCAACTGAAGTCCAAGCTTCGCATTTTCAAGGTATCTGTCGTGTTTGTGACCCTCACATTTGCGAATGCGACATCCGAAGCATGTGCCCAACTCATTTATTGCGAGACTTAGGCCATTTATTTCATTTCACTTCATCTCTTGGGCAATTTTTGGAGCTTTTGGAAGGGGGCTTTCACCTAGCACTTTGAGTTAAGTAATCTCTATACAACATGAGTTAAATACATAGATTATGGGTAGATTGACATGTAAAAATTAGTGAAAAATCAAGTGTTTAGATGAAAACCTAAATTTTTAATAAAAATGAGATTTGACCACGAAATTGGTTATGGATCTTAGTAGAAATCATATATTCTTGTTCCTAAGGTTATGATAACAAATGTCTTCAAAAAATTTCGAAATCCGGGCATGTGGGCCCGGGGGTGAATTTTAGGAACCTTGCAGTTTGGGTTGCGTAATCACTTTAATAATGAACTTTTGAGCATAAATTATTAACTTATATCATCTTTGGCTAGTTCCGAGTTGTTTGGCATCAAATTTGGAGGTTTGAGTGCATTCGTGAATTGGGAAGTAGGCTTTGAGACGAGGTAAGTCTTTTTTCTAACCTTGTAAGAGGGAATTTACCCCATAGGTAAGCTTAATTAATATGTGTTGTTGTTTGTGGGGGGCTACGTACGCACGAAGTGACGAGAGTCCGTATATAGCTACTATTCCTGTTTATGTATGGGTAGTTTTAGGCTTACATCATGCCTTGTTGATATTGTTATTGCTTTGTATTTATTGTTTGCCTTGAGAAGAAGCGGGATTGAGTTGCTTATTAAATGTTTCAAAAGGAGTTAAAATTGAGGAAAACATCGAGATCTTAAAAGTATTCATTTGAACTTCATATTTTGAAAAGAATGGGAGTGTACTATAATATCTTAAGAAATCTTTGTGTAACCGCGTCGCAAGTATGATCCGCGAGCGGGGTAATTTCTTAAATTTATATTTGACCGTGTTACATGAATGATTTGCGAACGGCGAAATAGATGCATCTATGGTTCGCGTTGTTCGACCCTCGGCAGTGCACAATTTACATTTATGTTGGATTGGGTCGAACGTCCTCGATGGTATTGTGTGTGATAATAGAATTTTGAAGTTCTTCCCATAATTGGTATAAGTTTATTGTTTGTGTAACCATATGTCTTGAAGGAAGGAAGTGACTTAAGCTCTTAAATATGGTGATGACTTGTTCAGTTTTTCTTGCTCTGAGTCTTATTGTTGTATATCGTGCTTAATTAGAATTTCATATCATCATGTTATTGGCCCTAGTAAGTGTCGAAGTCGATCCCTCGTCACTATTTCTTCGAGGTTAGACTAGATACTTACTGAATACATATTATTTATGTACTCATGCTACTCTTCTGTACTTAAATGTACAGTATCTGAGGCAGGTGCATCTGGTTAGCAGTCTGGTTCGCAAATTTGATTCCCATCTCGAGACTTCCCGATGAGCTGCCTTCCGAGCCGTTCTGCAGCAGCTGGAGTCTCTCTTATGCTTTATTTTTCTGTCTATTTCCTTTCATATAGTAGGCCAGTACTGTTTTGTATATTCTACTAGATTGCCCACATGCTTGTGACACCAGGTCTTGGCACACACACTAGTAGACGCATGATTTTGGTATTATTTACATGATTACAGTTTGTACTTGTTTCCTCCGTTAAAATTTTGTCACATTGGTGAAATTCTAAATCATTTCAACAAATGTAGAATTATTATCCACTTAAGTAATTTACTCAAACGAGAAATCACTAATTTGTTCGGTTTTGTCTTGCCTAACAACGGGGTGGGCTCCATCACGACCTATAATAGAATTGGGTCGTGACTGGTCGAGGGTGAAAGGGATCCCCTCGACCTTGCTCACGAAGAATCGGAGCAGAATAACAATCCGCCAAAAGGAGGGATGGATTTGGCCTAGGGTTATTTGATATTTACGGCAAAAGTCGATGATGACGGGATCGAGGGGTCCCAGCATGAAAGGGTAAGTGTAAACACTTAGAAACCCTTCTACATAGGTAGTGATGTCTTCTTCGAAGGCTGGAATCACCACATCTTTGCCTTCCCAGTTGCAGTCTTTCTTTACCTGCTTAGGGAAGCCCTCAGTATCGAGCATATATACCTACTGGCTCGCATCGACTAGGGACCGATGGAGTTTTCTCGATAAAGTCGGAAGTAAGGACGCACCCCCCGGGAACATACTCCTCAGGGCGCGGCTCCACAGGTGTTTTGTCACCGACCGGCTGCAATGAAGAAGCGTTTTCCTTTTGAGGAACAGTTTTTGACATTTTTGACATTTTGGTGTGAGTTTGAAGAGGGAAGAAGATAATAGGACTTGATGTTTGAGAGGGGATTAATAACAAAACCTGAAGATTTTGTAGAAAGGAAGAACTTAAGAGATGTAAAAGCTTTGGAGATTAGAAGAAAGTGAAAGTAAAGTTTGAATCAATGAAAAGAGGGCCTATTTATGGGATTTGCGGCGATGGTTCAAAGGCACTAGTGGCCGACCACTAGCTGACACTCATTAATGACTTGGGGAATTGTACTGACGGGATGTTTCGGTCACTTTTGTCGCTTACATCGAGGATGACATCATGAAGGTAGAGGTAAAAAAATTAAAGATTCAATTCGTTTCTTGTCATTACACTCAAAAAAATGAGGGGACTATCTGTATACAGTTAATATCGAGCCCACCCAATTTTACTATTTGACCGAGACCAGGAAGCTACATCGAAGGTCGGCCTCGTAGTGGATCGGACCAAAGCATGAGGACAAGGTACCGAGTTCGAAATCGAGGCTAGTAGCGATCGAGACCAAATGCGACAGACATCGAGCAAAATCGAAGATAGCACAATAACATAAAGGTGAGATATCCGTGACTGGTCGAAGATCATGGCGTAAATCTCAGAACGGATCAAATCAGGAACGATTATTTAGCTAATTATGGGATTTCCTTTTGTAATTAGAGTTATACCTTAAGTAGAATTCCTCTACTATATAAAGGGGATTTCTAATCATTTGTAAGACAACATTGTTCACGGATATCAAAGCAATATAATTCTCTTTCTTACTTATACTCTTGTTCATCAGCTTGTTATATTTCTAATTGTTCTTGCACCAATCAGTTCGAGGGCATTCTAACTCGAGGGTTGAGTTCCATTCAAACATTGGTTTGCTTTACTTTATTGTTAATTTCTATTATTATTCTTCATATTTATCAATTGGTATTAAGTGAAATCACATGTCCTTAAAACCACATTATAAGTTTAATTGCTATCCAATTTTAAGGGTAATATGATGGTTGTTACACATCGTTTCATAATGTATTATATTGTATTTTACTGTATCGTTTGATGAATACAATATTTGGACAGATTGTATCGTTTGCCGTTGTTTCATGATATCATGCACCAACAATATAAAGAATAAATTTATAATATTATAAAGAAAAATTATGATACAGTGTAAGTTTATTATATAAAAAGGTAGGGTAAATAATAAAATAAAATTATTTAATAATAGTGAAGGGTGAGATAGAGAAAAAGACAAGATAACGACGCAATCACACTAAATCGGTCGTTATATAAAGTGTCGCATTTCGTCATTAAGTAACAATCAAAACAAACACCGTATCTAAGGTAATAATACGATACAATATAATAGGTAACGACCATCCAAATAAGCTGCAGGATAAAGTCTTTACCTTGCTACTACCCTAGTAATATTTGACAATCAAGAAAATAAAGGTGGGCTTCGGCCACTTCTAGCCCAATTAGATAGATCACAAGCATAGCTACCAAATTCTCCTTGGTCACTTACACGTGAGATGGCAAAAAAATATATCCCTTTTTCTTTGCATTATTATTATCCAATGTCGTACCTCAAATATAAATAATATTCTCAATAATTAACTCAAAAATTCACTTAAAATATCAGGTTATTACAGTAGCACACATGGAAGATAAAATGTGAAGTATCTTGAGATGATTTGATCATGTCTCGTATAAATCTCTAGATGTACTAGTCCGTTTATTTACTTATTTTTCTGAATAGTAATGGTCTAGTTGAGTTTAATTGGAGCGACATAATAAGTGAGGATTCATATAGTCAAATTCAACTTACTTGTGATTGAGATATGCTAGTTATTGATTTTTTTAATTTTTTATTTTTTGGCTAGGTGGTGATGATCACCCTGGGGTATGCGCTAGCGCCCTTGACAGGCATTCCAGAACCCGCCAACGCTCGTGAAAACCCAGTCGGTCGGTCCTCCATTTATCCGACCGGAGGTATGGATAACGAGGCCACCTTCATAACCTTCTCCCTTCTGTCCCTGTTGGAATGGGGGAGGTATGGGGTGTTGTTGTTTTCTAACCGATAGGAAACCTGAGTTTCTAAAGACACATAACAGGCAAAAAGATATAGTAATCCTTTATTATTCAAAAGCAGAGATCAGATCAGATCTTCTCTTACAACCATAAAACTGAATTCCCACAAACATAGCCAACTAGGTAGTAGTGATAATACTAATAGTAGTAGTAGTAGTAAATATATAAACTTTAACTTAGAAAATGAAAATACCAAATACATCCCATAATTCACCAACCATTGCACTATCCATTTTCATTCCTTATAAAAAGAGTGCATCAATTTACTCTTCAGTTTTCTCGACTGGAACTTCTGTGGTATCCTCTGCTGCAGCTGGAGCTTCAGTTGTCTCATCAACTTTTCCTTCTTCTGCCTCAGTCTTCACTTCGGCTAATTCTACTGCTGGAGTTTCAACTTCAGCACCAGCTACTGTTTCCTCAGCTGCAGGCGTCTCTGTTTCTGCTTTTGCAGCTTCTTCAGCCACTGTCTCCTCTTGGACTTCTGCTTCTGTCGTTGCTTCTTCAGCTACGGCCTCCTCAGTAGCAGGGGCTGCTTTCTCTTCTACTGGAGCAGTCTCTGCTGCTGGTGCTGGTGTTGGTGTTGTTTCGATCACAGTTTCCTCCGCCACGTGAGTTGGTGGGGCAGATTCCTCAGCCTTGGGTGCCTCTGGTGTAGTTTTCACCTCGACCTCAACTGGAGCAGTTCCTACTACTTCTACTGGTGCAGATTGAACCTTCATAACCAAGAACAATTAAAATGAAAAAGAATGAAAAGAAATATCTCAATGAATATGTAAGAGGCAAATTGCTATCAATTTCTGAAGTAAGATCATTGGTCAGGGGCGGAGCTATATGGTACAAATCAGAACTGAATCCGCTTTATCGAAAAATTATAATATCCAAAGGAACTAAACTGTATATATAGATTGTTGAATTCCTTTGACATAAAGAAGTGTAGTGAAAAAGCTGATTCAGAAATTGCTTTAAGTCGCAAATCTGGATGGTAGGTATTAACATTCTTACAATTTCTGCATATCCTTATCAAAATTTTTAACCTCGCCATACTGTCATTGGTTGGTCATCAAGCTAAAGATCATATTGAATGAACAATCCAAAATGATGAAATGGGGTTACTGTTATTTTTTTTGTTTGAAAGCCAGGATTTGATTAATCAAGGTACTATTGATAATTGACATGGTAATTTTTGAATTCTTGAAGATTTAAATACACATATTCTAACAAAATTCAATCTCCAGGTTTAATTTTCATTAGGAAATGGTTTTAAACCCCTTGTGCAAGTATGATCTATTAACTTGTTTTCTTTTTCACAACAATGATCATTAATCCCCAATAGACTTGATTCCAAGATTAAAGGGTAATTGATCAGTTATATAGTCCGATATCTCTATAAAAGCTATTCTTTATAACAACATTTTACTATATCGGCTATGTTGTCTTGTATGTTTTCTATAACGACACTTCACTGTACCAGTGAAAAAAATTTCGGAACAAACAAAAATGTTATGGAGAGGTATTGTAGAAGAATTGCTAGCTAGTTGATCTTCCTTAGAGTAAATAAACATAACGTTTATTTGAAAAAAAAAAACATGAAGAATAATCAATGCAAAAATAACCAGAAAAATATACCTCAACACTGGCCATTGGAAATGGAGAAATAAACTTGAAACTAAGATGTGAAGAAAGGGTAAAGATGAAAAGGAGCAAAGGTGGCCAAAGTGCTTTGAATGTGAGACTGATGATGAGAAATGATCAATTGAGAGCTATTTATAGAGAAGTAAAATGTATTGTATTAATTAAATTAATATTAAAAAAGAGAGAAGAATCTTAAGGGATATACAAATTGACATCTCACATCAGTGACATAAAAGGTGGGACAAAATAGGTAGGTCTAGTTGTAAATATATTTATGCTTTACTATATATTTAAATGTATTAAAACAACTCAATAATACTTGGTTTCTACTTCTTTAAATTTTTTAAGATGAGAGTCTTCTTTCTGCAGATATTATTGAATAGTTGATCCATTTATCTCAAAATTATTCTATTTTTCTTTCTAACAAGTAGACATGATATGGTGATACTAATCGGTTAAGACTTTACAATATTATTACTCTTTGATTGTTTTATTGTCACAATCTAAATTCTCAATTTTAAGGATCGTGATGACATCTAACACCACATTTGCTAGGTAAGTTAATGTTAAAGTTCGATTAGTTATTTTCCTTTGATTATTTACTTAAACATAATAAAATAAATTTAAAGTAAACTTAATCTAATGGTTTTCAATGAATAACTCCAAATATAAAATGATAAAAACCTAAATAAACCGAGCCACGAACTAATTATAGAAATAACTCTAAGACTACCCAAGGGTCTGGTGTCACAATTCACGAACTACTAAAGAATACTACAACTAATGGATTGAAAGAAATAATATAACTGTTTCGAGAAAATATAAAACAGTCTCTACGAACTAAGAGAAGACTCTCGGGATCTGTGAACACCGACAGATATACCTCGTGTCTCCGGAAAATATATAGCGGCTACAAAAAAATCTCAACAGCTGGCCAGTACCTAGATCTGCACAAAAAAGTGCAGAGTGTAGTATCAGTACAACCGTCCCCATGTACTGAGTAAATGTCGATCCTAACCTCGACGAAGTAGTGACGAGGCTAAGGCGAGGCAATCATATCTTAACCTATGACAATATATATATATATATATATATATATATATATAATAAAGCAATACAATAATTCTACACAACAAGAAAATATAAACTGAAACAATAAATAAAATGACTCAGTCGCTATTCCAGGCCTCGGCTGTCACCAAAATTTCACATAACTCTCCAAGTTTCCAAACTTTAATTTAAAATAACCAAATGTGCAAGATATGAGAAAACAATAGGATAAAACAATAAACTTCCTAATCTTTGTAATAAAAATCAGTAAAGCATAATTATCCTCCCCTATCACTGTCATATATTTATATTTTCCGTGTCTACCCTTATCACAGTCTTATATATTTATTTCTCCTGTCCACCCTTATCACAGTCATATATATTTCCCCTGTCCACCCTTATCACAGTCATATATATTTATTTCTATCAAAAACTTTCACAATTCAGGCCAAGCATTTCACAATACTTTTGTCTCAACAGTCATAAACAATAAATGGTAGTTCTCACAACTTCATAAATAATATCTCAAAATGAACCAACAGGTTTCTATATATATTTACATTTCGTAAAACAATGACAACCCACTCAGTCTTTATGTACCACAATGACACCAAGGAAAACAACTAATACCTTCCCAAACATGATTGCAACAAGACTTATAACAATATAACAAGCCAAGTAATTATAGAAGACAACAATGAACATGAAACAATTAAGAACATGAAGCAATTAGATTGTAAAGGGGGAGGGGATCATGTAAACAAACATTTTGGTGGTGCATAGATACTCGTCATCTCACATATACACCACTCACATGCAATTTCACATAACAATTTAGTTGGAGATTCCTATACCCTCAAGTCAAGGTTAAACCAAGCACTTACCTCAATTTCGCAGGCCACTCACTGTTCAATTATAACTTTTGCGCTTGAATTCACCTCCAATACACTCGAATCTAATCATAATTAACTTAATATCATTAATTAATGCTAAAGGAACTAACTTTACTGAAAATTATAATTTTTCCTAAGTTTTCTCAAAAAAAAAAAGTTAAAACCCGACACCGGGCCCACTTGGTCCAAACTCGGAGTTCAGACCAAATTACGTTTATCCATTCCCCCGCGAGCCCGAATATACAATTAGTTTCGAAATTCGACCTCAATTCGAGGTAAATATTCGATATTTACAAAATTCTCTAATTCTACCCAAACCCTCAATTTTTACCATGAAAATTCTTAGTTTTTGATTTAAAAGTGATAAAAAATATTGGGTAACTGAAAGACTAAAGTTTAGAGTTGATTACCAACAACTTGGGGATGAAATTTCGTGAAGAAATTCATCCTTAGGGCTGTGGGGTTCAAAAATTATGAAGAAAAAGGGTTCTGTCTGTGTTTAAGAGGGTATTTATATACCTGGGCAAGCCTTCTATGCGTTCGCATCGGGCTGCCCGCGTTCGTATAGGGTCAGGCCTTATTGGCCATCGCGATCGCGTAGGGGGGGAGGGAGGGTTGTGTTCGCATAGTGTACTGGGCTCCCCTCTCCCCAGGCCCAATTTAACCCAGTGCGTTCGCGGGGATAGGGATGCATTCGCATAGCACAGGGGTGAATCCCCAGAATTTACTCTATTCAATCGCGGTTGTTACTATGTGATCACATAGCACAAAATATCACTGTGCACCAGAACCAGCAAAACAACAAATTTTCATAAGTGTAAGAAATCCCATGGCCTATCTGAAACTCACCCGAGCCCTCGAAGCTCTAAATCCAACACGCACGGAAGTCTAAAAACATCATACAGACTTGCTCGTGCGATCAAATCATGAAAATAACATGTAAAACTATGAATTAAACCTCAAAACTCATCATTTGTCGCAAGAACACTCAAAGTTCATTATTTCTCAACCGGACGTCCAAATCACGTCAAATAACCTCCGTTTTACACCAAATTTCACAGTTAACATTTAAATACTATAACAAATCTATACCGGGATCTGGAACCAAAATACGGTCCCGATACCAATGGTTTCAAATATTAATTCTTTTCTTTATTTCATTAATATTTCAGCAAAATAATTTCTTTCAAAAATTAATTTCTAAGGCTTGGGACCTCGGAATTTATTTCCGGGCATACGCCCAAATCCCATATTTTACTGCGGACCTCCCGGGATCGTCATAACACAGATCCGAGTCCGTATAATCAAAATATTGACCAAAGTCAATTATAATCAATTTTTTATTCTAAAAATTATTATTTCTTATATTTTCACATAAAAGCTTTCCTTTCACGTGCGGACTGCGCACGCAAATTGAGATAGTTAAAATTAACTTTGTATGGCTAATAAACCTAGAACGGAGTCTAAATTCATAAAATGACTCCTTGAGTCATCACAAATATAGAAAGATTATAGCTTGTAACACCATTTATGTTGATTTTTAATATTTATGTTAAGAACATATATAGTTAATTGACTGTAATTTGACTCTAAAAGTTGGTCAGATTAACCATTGCTTAACTATATAAGGTTGGAGCAGTGGTGGATTTAGAATTTAGACATGTATTTCAAGTTGAGAAAATAGGTTATAAAATGTATGTATAACTTTATACTTGTTTAATACTTGCATTAGATTAAGCTGTTCACATCACACTCATTTTGGATGCGGCCAAGAACGAAGCCACCTTTTGTTAAGGGTGGTCAATTGATCACCCTTCGTCGAAATATTATAAAAAATTATAATGTGTATATGAGTAAAATATTGACTTTAGATGTATAAAATATATATTGAACACTTTTTGCGGGATTTTTTTTTTAATTTCAAGTTTGAACACCCTTAAAAAAAATTCTGACTTCGCCACTAGGTCCAGCCATTCCTCGAACTCTGCATGAATGCATGATACTTTGTGCATCGTACTATTTTTTTATTTTTTCTCACATATATATATTGTTCAACCTCGACGCACCGAGTTCTGTCGAACACGCAAGTAGAGTGAGTAATTAATTAATTAACTTGGTTGTGTAAGCCCATATTATGTGATTTTAGGAAATAGCGAAGCCACATGCATGTTGGTGGAGGCCATTCGCTATTAACAACTATCATATCTTTTTCTTGAGAGGTTTATTCTGTGTTTTGTGCAGTCTACTACTTAGGTGACTGAGACTATCATGCTTTCATGTTCGTGTAATTTTATATAATTCTTTTTCTGTTTCTACGCATTTGTCCTATTTCTTCTCTAATTGTATTTCTTGGTTCTTGCTCCACCCTGCGTTTCCGGGGTGAATGTAGCTTATCTGTTACGGGTTCATCTGAACCCATAATTTTTTAGATGAAATATATATATATATAAAAACCTATTAAAGTTTTAATAAATATTAAATTTGAATTTATAATTTTTAATAACATAATAAATTCAATACTAAAAATCTTAAAGATTAAATCTATCAAATTTTATTGATCCGTCTCTGCTCGTCCTCCCACACAAGAATTTATTGGTCGAGGAAAATGTATATTTGATGGTGAAACAACTTAAATTTAATAAAAGAAACTGACTTATCTTGATCCAATTTCTAAAACTATTATTGGATCATGCAAACTATTGGCTTTATTCACGTAAAATCGTGCAGATTTCTTCCAAATGCTTCGTCTAAGGCATGCAACAATCATTCACCCTCTTACTCTAATATCGAAGCTCACAGCAGCACGTAACAAGATAAAGGTAAATAAATAAATAGATAAAAAAGGGAAACAATTAGGTAGCTGTCACCATAAAGTATTTCTAAATATTACTGGACTCTCATTTAATGTGTTTGGGTAATTTTACCAGGCACAAAATGAAATAATAAGTCCCACTCGTTTGTCCTTATTTTTGAAAGTCAAACGAGCTTTCGTTAGTCAAAAATCTCTGACTTTAAGATGGGACTTCCGTATTTATATCCAGTTTTGGAGTTACAATTGAACACATACTCACTTTGCATAAAAATTTGCAAACGACCCAGTTTACTATCCACTTCAGACTTATCAGGTCTGAAGTTAAAAAAAATTAGTCTGAAGTGAAGAAATTGCATTTCAAATGCACTTAAGGCCAAATAGGTCTGAAGTACAAACCAATGGTTTCATGCACTTAAAGCTCATAAGCCTGAAGTGCAACTTAAGGCTAAAAAGTCTGAAGTGAAAAATTACACTTCAGATGCACTTAAGGCCAAAAAGTCTGAAGTGCAACAAACGTTTTCATTCACTTAAGGCCAATAAGTCTTAAGTGAAAATTTACATTTCTGATGCACTTAAAGGCCAAATAGATCTGAAGTGCAACAAATAGCTTCATGCACTTAACGCCAATAAGTCTGAAGTGAAAAGTTGCACTTCAGATGCACTTAAGGCCAAAAGGTCTGAAGTGCAACAAACGTTTTGCTACACTTAAGACCAATAAGTTTGAAGTGAAAAGTTGCACTTCAGACGCACTTAAGGCCAAAAGGTCTGAAGTGCAACAAACATTTTGCATAGTTAAGGCCAATAAGTTTGAAGTGAAAAATTGTACTTCAGATGCACTTAAGGCCAAAAAGTATGAAGTGCAACCAATATTTTTATGCACTTAAGGCCAAATACGCCTGAAGTGCAAATTGCCCATAAACAGAAATTTGTTATTCGAATTATAACAATCCAATATACGATTTAATACCTAAATCTACTGTAAATGAGCATAAATTTGAAACATAACCTCCAAATATCATTGGGAACAAACCTCAATCATCAAGTTGTCAAAACAACAATAAATCTAATGAACCCATTTTGTAATTACGAAATAGAAGAAGAAGAAACCCTAAGCAATAGTAAAAAATAAAGCGTCATAACAGCTCACCATTGTAAAACATCATAAACTACCTTAAAATATGTTCACAAAGGCCATAAAAGATCACTGTCACCCGAAGAAGAAGAAGAAGAAGAAGAAGACAAAGGAGGAGGAGGTGGAGGAGGTGGAGGCCTGCAATTGTTTTAAAAGTAGGTACAAGTTAATTTTTTTATTAAAAAGTGGGTATAGGTTAAATGGGGGTGATCAAATAAGACATCCGTGCAATTTTTTGCTCTAAGCTAGTCGAATAAGCTCAATTAATCGCTCGATTCAAAGGTGAAATTGTCCACCTAAACGATGAGAGATAAAGCAAAACCGATCAGATTTTGCATCACGACATTAAATCATCTTTCGACAAAACAACGATATGATGCGAGAAAACCATGTCCGAGTCAATGATACCCTCTTATTGACCATGCCAATTCCTTTACTAGTTATCTCCAAAATCATAGATGTGCTTGACGCAAATAGAAACTACTTTTTCATTGATATCGAATATTTTACCTCACAGAGTGGTTTATAATATGAGGAATAGTGGTATATTAAAACAAAAAAAAAAGTATAGAAGTAACAAAATACCAGAACATTTCTTATTGGATAGCTAATTTTATCTATTAAGTTCAAATTTTTATTTCACAATAATTTTTTATTTTTTTAAAAAAACGAAATCAGAGTGCAACATTGTTCGTTCTTCTTTACACGAGAACAATAACCCTACCAACAAAAGTTGTGTCGTACGTACCCATCCAGATTTAGATTCATATGGGGACAATTGACATGAACGGGCAAACACTATGATCAAAACTTTTTTTTAGGAGGCTAGGCCGGCGCTTATTCGGCCCCCACTCACAAATTTTGATCATTCACACCCCCACATTTCTTCGATTTGATTTATGTGGCTTGGATCTTTCATTTTCGTTCAAATATGTCTTAATTGTGCAAAATTATAAATAAATAAAAAAACGTGAATAATTTTAAACAAAATTGAATGCACTTTGAGTTTGTAAAATGTTACACACCATATATATAATACTTATACGCAATAATATTAAATATGTTTTCGTGATTGACTCCAGGTATTAGATACACAGAGATAAAAATTTAGTAGGACAGGAGAGAGTCGGTGTTTTTTTCTTTATTAACCTTGTGCGACACGATTTCGAATTAATCAGGACTCCAATACGAGGACCGGACACAAATCGGAAACCAAAAAATACAACATCAAATATAGAGTTAAAGCTGACCTCACACCCCATTTTCAACTATAGGACCCCCCAAAAACAACATATACAATCTGACGTGTCACCTCCTTTTTAATTAAATTTATTCCAAAGTCCACAAAACCCAGTGGGCCCTTGCAAACCGCCCATTCCTAAAGATGTTTAGATGAGGTTGGTCCCTTCTCGACCTTTAGATGCTTTCCAGATATCAATCTCGTGCTCATTGGACCCCACTTTGCTTTTTTTGCCACGCTGGAATATTGTCATTGCCACCTAATCTCTGCTCATGTCTCCTCCTAAAGTATATAGATTATAATTTTTTGATTAATAAAAGTTTTTAAATCATTTTATTTTGTAAAGAGTGATATAGTTGCAAAAGCCCGAGATCTTCTAAAACGATTGATTTTTGGGAAAATGACATTGTATAGCGATTCTCAAAATAATAGAACGACTATACAATTTATATTTTTTCCGACTATTATTTTGAGAGCGACTATACAGTATTATTTTTTCGATATTTTCATAAGTACGCTAAAAAATACTATCAAAACTTAGCTTTTGTCAAAGGGAGTTTTTTGTAAAAGGATGAAAATACGTGAGTGTAATTTCACTGTTGTTGGACGAGAGAAAAATCATTGTTTTAATTTCATCATGATCGGAAGAAAAAACATTCGTGTTGATCGTGAAAAAATCATTCGTTATTTAAATATAGAATTTCAAATCTAGTAACTCAATTGGTCAATAGTTCAATGGCATTCCAAATTCGTAATAGTCAAATTGTGGATCCGTCTCTGATCCAAGTTAGGTTCCATCGCCCTCTTGTGTTTTTAGTATATTGTAGTCATTTCGAAAGATGGAAAGCAAATAATGCTCTTGTTGAATATTTTATCAAAAAATATTAAATGGTCTAAATACCCTATGATGTTTGGCTAAAAGAAAATGATATGGAAACAATGCTACATCATACATGTTACATCAATTTAATCAAAGTTAGTCCTATTTTAAATGATGGTCTCCTGAATTGTCAAAGCATTATTAACCTTATGTTGGCTTCCTACGTCAAATTTTTAGAAGCAAGAAATAAAAGCAAAAATAATGCAAAACAGAATTTATGAAATGAGACATTTTCTAGAAAATATTTATAAAACAATAAGTTATTTTCTGGCAATCAAACAGTAAGGAAAATATTTTTTTTACTACAAGAGAAAAATTACTTACTTTGTTAGTGTTTTTCTGCATTAACTCATTTAAAATAATTTCTAAATTTTGAAGAGTCTTGAATAATGGAGACCGAGACAACTTCTTCTAAAAGTTTTGTTTTTGAGAAATATTTTCTGCCATACCAAACACATTCTAATTTTGGTTGTGAATTAATCCCTAGCACAAACCATTCTCTTATTTTGTCATATATGCACATGGATCACGTATGGTTCATCAAAGGTAAAAACTTTATTCGACTTGTTCGTGGTTAATTAGAAATAAATGAGTTAAAAACTTTGGAATTATAGTGCCAGCTTCATAATTATTATCTACTCCAAAAATATTACATTTTAAAAATGTTACAGAAAATGCGTTAGAATATGATAAAAGGTAAGATAAATTGGTGTCTTGGTAGTCTATCCTAGGTTCTTTACTTGACCAAGACATATGGTTATGTTTTGAAAAATCTGTTTACCCCTTAACCTGACGTAGTGATGAGATATAACGATCTTTTGGACATGGCTAAGATTGGAGAATTCAACGTGTTCACCCTAAAATTTGAGTAACAATTAAATTTGTACTGAGGTCTTAAAGATACGTGATTTAGTTCAATGCTAATTAATAAAAAAGAGAATAAATGAATAGATCAATGAAGTAGGCTGAATCAAACCGGTATGCAAACAAGTCCGGACCTCGAGTTATGATGGCCTCGAGGTATACTAATATGAATAGTAAAGTAAGAACAGTAAAGCTAAGAAATAATTTTGATGAGTGATGAGCAAGAAAGTAAGAGTGCATATTCTTTGTCAATGATTGATGATCTTTACAAATGAATGGGCTCCCCTTTATATAACATGGGAGTCCTAAATAAGGTACATTTCCATTTCTTGTAAGGAATCTAATTGCACAGCTATCTAACCGCCTAGTACGAATTCGTACAAATCCGTTCTAGAATTGACTCCTTGATCTTGGTGCCATTGCGGGAATCTCGCCCATTCTGTTACAAACCCATAACGTCATTATCTCGGGGTAGGTCATACTCAGCCCCGGTATTCATCGTGCACTTTGGTTTTCGATCCTTGTACTCCGGCATCAAGCTTGATCTCGATCTACTGAGCTTTCTTGATTGATGATAGGCTATAATTGCGTATTTTGATCGCGTATTACACTCTACTTTACTAGACTTTAATTAAGTTTGAGCTTTAACCGCTAGTGTTTTGCACTAATTGTGTGTATTATGCTTTGTAGGAGTGATACCGAGCTATATAGATGTTATGAAATGAATTCAAGTGATTTGGAGCTTTGAAGTGTGAGTAAAAGCCTAAGGAATTAAGTCGGGATCGTGTTCGGGGGTCAAATTTGATAGCTAAGAACAAACGAAGACTCGAGGAGGCATTTTACGCACTGTCTAGTAAAATATACATATAATTTTTATATCTGAACTCCATTTGGGCTATATAATATATAGTTAGAAATCTAACTCAAAGGTCTACAACTTTTATTTTTACGTTTTTCCAAATTCCAAACGGAACAGGGTGAAAAACGCGGTCGAAACCGCAACCGCGGACCTGACGCGAAAATGGGGCACAAACTTTTCGATATGCACGGCCACTAGCGTGGTCTTAGCGCGGCCGCGCTACTCCAGACCTGAAAAACTGTCCTTTTTCGCGTAGGAGAAGGTATAATTGTTTGGGCCCGACCCTACTTGGTATATATACATGGAAAGACGGTATTTTGAGGGGGTTGGACATACTTTTGACACAGATTCGACCTAAGGAGGCAGAGACACAATAGAAGCAAGGCGGGGAATTCTTTTACGAGTTTTTCCTTCCTCTTCCTATTTTTCACTGTTGGTTATGACTTTTGGTATTGTATTTTTACATACTATTATGAATAGCTAATTTGTTATCTAGGTTTTGATGGAACCTATTGAAGGATGAAATTCTTGCTATGTTACTATAGATTTGCCAAAGTTTAATCTCTATTTGTTCAACTACGTTCTTTTTGTAGTTAATTGAAAGGATCCTCAATTAGCTGGGCCTATTTAGTATGTATTACTCGGAAGAGAGTGCATATTTAGGTATTTGTTGAACAACACCACTCCCGAAGTATATGAGGAATCAATAACCGAGGGTTTAAAGGTGGGATTAGGGATAACGAAACCTTGAGTGCGATCTAAGTGAGCTGTAATTAAAGATAGCTAGCGTAACTCAGGAGAGTATGCCTAGTAAATTATCGTAATTACTCGGGAGAGATTTGCGGTAATAAGAGTGCTCATAGTCGATAGAGAAGATTAGGCAAATTTATATGAAACATAGCAGGAAGGGATTCCATCAACAGGGGAAATCATAACTCTAGACCTCCTTAGTTCTGTCTCAAATTTCATCCTTCTTAGTTGATAATTTTACTGCTTTATAATAGTTGTTACTTAATTAGTTAGAAAGAAATATTATAATCTCTATAATTAGGAAATTGTTTGGACTTGTGTTTCTTAGCAATATTGAACAATTATGGCGAAACCTTAGTTCTCTATGGGATTCGACTCCGGATTTGTAAACCGGATTATATTTGCAACGACCGCTTAATCCTTTTTACAAGGCATAGTTGGGCGTGATCAAATTTTGGCGTCGTTGCCGGGGAATTAACGGTGTAGCTGTAGGTGTACATAGTTCTAGGTTGCACTTTTATTTTTGTTTTCGTGTATTTGATTATTTATTTTTATTTTTTTTGATCTGAGAGACATGGCATCTTGGAATTATGAGGGTTTTGATGTTGGTAATTCTACTTTTGATCCTCGTTATGCATACTGTTGAGGAAACCACCCAGGGCAAAATTATCAAAATATTTCTGAGAGCGAGTTATGTGCACCAATTCAATCTTATGTGTGGAATGTGTGTGATACGTGTGGTGGTCAAGATGGTCACTTTCATGGTTGTGTTTATATTTCTTATCTCCCCCCCAACCCCTTACTTTGATGGTTCTTATTTTTCTTGTGAAGTTAATAGGAACAAAGAACCCAGGTATGAGGACCTGAAAAAGATCGAGGATATGCCAAAGTGCCTTCTGGAACAAAATGATGAGATACAACTGCGGGTACAAAGGCAAGATGAAACTATTCGCAACTTGGAGGCTCAAGCGAGTCAACTAGTTGAAGCTTTTAATGCTCAATATGCCAATATTATGAATAGTAGCCAGGAGCAGTGTGCATTAGATATGAAAATTGAGGTGCCAATGGAGGGGTCCAAAGTAGAACCCCAACACTCTAACCAGCTAGAATTTGAGGATGCCGATGTTGAAGAAGTAATACTAGAGTCAACCAAGGACGTTGAAGATCCAAATTTAGTTGACTCTAGTGTGATTGGTGTTGGGGAGGTTAAAAATCTTGAAGTTCATGTATTTGAGCGCGTTGGACCTCATTCCAAACACTTCTCTACATTATGTTCAGATGGTGAAATGGAAACTGAGTCGTATGAGCCAATGCAAGAGTCAAAGGAAGAGGTAGATGAGCCTTATATTCTGAAATTTACAAGGCCGTCTAGGCAAAGTGACATTCCTTAGTTGAAAGCCAAAAAGTCCATAAAGCATCATTTAATTTTTGGCTCGCAATAATTTGTATCGCCCCAAGAGCATGATCATAGAGCAGAACCAAAACTTGGGGTCCAATTCCTAAGTTCAAAGTGGAGGCAGAAAGTGATTCGTGTCGTGCCGCGACGTTAAATCTAGCGCTTGTTGGGAGGTAACCCAGCTTTACTGCTTTCTTTTATTTTATGTTGTTTTATTTTTTTTGTTTTTTTTAATTGTATTATTTTTGTAGTGTCAATTTTTTTATTTTTTAGGAGCATGGATTGCAAATCCATTGGAAGGATGCAACAACAAACCAGATGGTTGGAACTAAGTGTGAGGTACCCGCACGAAGGACTAGGCCTGGGAGAAGTCTGAGTACCCCATGAGATGCTAGTGCTTCAGCCTTTGGCCTACCAGAGAGTTTCTTTTACCCTCGTGTATGTATGGGTGTGCATTGGGGACAATGCATAATTTTAAGTGTGGGGTGTGGAGATTGTCTGGGTGACTTTCTATGTTATTTTATTTGTGTTAATTTAATGGAATAATTTTTTATGTTTTTTACAAAAATAGAAAAAATTGGACTTTTCCCGACGATGAATCTATTAGATAATTTTCTTGAGGGATTTAATTCTAAAGAAAAAAAAACAAAAAGATTTTCTTTTGTTAGGTAGTGTAGCAATTTCCCCTTGGTTTTTTTTTGTGCCACGGTTCTTTTTCAAGGGTTTTGTTTGAACCGGGTGTAGTTAGTTTTTTTTTTTAGGAATATGAGACATTGTGTTGTGTTTGAATTGAAGCAATATCTCTTGATTTTGTTATGCCTTGAGAATAGTGAGTACTTTGGTTGTGACACTTAGGCTCAGCTTTTGACTCTTGTATCAATTCCTTAAATTGTATAATTTTAAATTTGCGTAACTGCTTTGACTAGAGTGTCTTGATAAATCCAATCCTGAGTGAGTTAAGTGTCATGTGTGTGTGACGTTTGTGTGTTATTCTATGCATTGCATTTGATGACTAGAATTTTCCACGTGTGTTTGCAAAGAGAAATAATAGTTTTGTTCAGTCTTGGAAGTGATATAGCCGTTTCTTTGTTGAGCCAGATATGTATATTGTACCCGCCTAATTGTACCTGCCTAATTGTTATGTATCGTAGTTAACCCCTTTGAGCCTGTAATCCTGTTTCTTTGGCAACCACATTATAAGCCTTACCCATTTGTTTGAATTAATCATCTATTTGGACCTTTTAATCTCTCATAAGCACTTGAATTATTATGAACTATGTAAAAGTTAAAGTGTGGGGTGGTTGGTTTGGCATTTGAGTGGAACTAATGAAATATGGAGAAAGGTGCACTGTTTTGAAAAAGTGAGCGCCACTTGAATTGAAAAAAAAAGGAAAAAAAAATAGTTGTATTGCTGTGAAAAAAAAAGTATTCCTTGATAAGTGGTGACTCTTGATGTAATTGTGCTTAAAGAAGTATGGATTAATTGATGTGAAGGTGGAGTTTGATTTGACATAAGTATGGGGTTTTAATGTTAATGTATATGTATTAAAGTGCTTAGGGAGGTGTAGTCACTCATATATTTAAATGTATCCTACCCGTCCCACAACCTACATTACAACCAAGTATAGTCCTACTTGATCCTAGACTGAATGAACTGGGTTAGTAGAGTAGTAGATTACGGGAAAGCCTATGGTGCATCTTTTGTGGCACATGAATATTATTTCTGAGAGTGAGTGAATTCTTTCTATCTTGAGTTCCTAAGTGTTCTTAAATTTTAATGTGTGGAACTACTCTCTTTTGTTGTGTGAGGGCACTTGATTCATGAAGGAAAGGTAATGCCAGTGACCTCTATGTTAGATTAAGTGGGTGAGTTGTGAATAATGCATGGTACTTGTGAGTCAAATCTTGAGGTGAAGATGTTACGCTTTTGTGCGTAGTCTATTTTAAATATTCTTGGTGTGATGAGTTAGGAGAATTGCTTAAAAAGGTCGTGTCTATATAAAGTGTAGTTTGATTGCTCGAGGACGAGCAATGATTTAAGTGTGGGGTTTTGATGATAGGCTATAATTGCGTATTTTGGTCGCTTATTACACTCTAGTTTACTGCACTTTAATTGAGTTTGAGCTTTAATCGCTAGTGTTTTGCACTAATTGTGTGTATTATGCCTTGTAGGAGTGATTCCGAGCTATATAGATGTTATGAAATGAATTCAAGTGATTTGGAGCTTTGAAGTCTGAGTAAAATCCCAAGGAATTAAGCCGGGATCGTGTTCGGGGGTCAAATTTGATAGTTAAGAACAAACAAAGACTCGATGAGGCATTTTGCGCACTGTCTAGTAAAATATACATATAATTTTTTTGTCTGAACTCCATTTGAGCTATATAATATATAGTTGAAAAGCTAACTCAAATATCCACAACTTTCATGTTTTACATTTTTCCAAATTCCAAACGGAACAGGGTGAAAAACGCGGTCGAAACCGCAACCGCGGACCTGACGCGCAAAAGGGGCAGAAACTTTTCGATATGCACGGCCACTAGCGTGGTCTTAGCGCGTCCGCGCTATTCCAGACCTGAAAAACTATCCGTTTTCATGTACGAGAAGGTATAATTGTTTGGGCCCGACCCTACTTGGTATATATACATGGAAAAATGATATTTTGAGGGGGTTGGACATATTTTTTACACAGATTCGACCTAAGGAGGCAGAGACACAATAAGAGCAAGGCGGGGAATTCTTCTACGAGTTTTTCCTTCCTCTTCCTATTTTTCGTTGTTGGTTATGACTTTTGGTATTGTATTTTTACATACTATTATGAATAGCTAATTTGTTATCTAGGGTTTTGATGGAACCTATTGAAGGATGAAATTCTTGCTATGTTACTATAGATTTGCCAAAATTTAATCCCTATTTGTTCAATTACGTTCTTGTTGTAGTTAATTGAAAGGATCCTCAATTAGTTGTGCCTATCTAGTATGTCTTACTCAGGAGAGAGTGCATATTTAGGTATTTGTTGAACAACACCACTCCCAAAGTATATGAGGAATCAATAACAGAGGGTTTAAAGGTGGGATTAGGGATAACGAAACATTGGGTGCTATTTAAGTGAGCTGTAAATAAAGACAGCTAGCGTAACTCGGGAGAGTATGTCTAGTAAATTGTCGTAATTACTCGGGAGATATTTGCGGTAATAAGAGTGCTCATAGTCGATAGAGAAGATTAGGCAAATTTATATGAAACATAGCAGGAAGGGATTCCATCAACAGGGGAAATCATAACTCTAGACCTCCTTAGTTCTGTCTCAAATTTCATCTTTCTTAGTTGATAATTTTACTGCTTTATAATAGTTGTTACTTAATTAGTTAGAAAGAAATATTATAATCTCTATAATTAGAAAATTGTTTGGACTTGTGTTTCTTAGCAACATTGAATAATTATAGCAAAACCTTAGTTCTCTATGGGATTCGACTCTGGACTTGTAAATCAGATTATATTTGTAACAACCGCTTAGTCCTTTTTACAAGGCATAGTTGGGCGTGATCGTTGATCCATTCCGAACTCGGGATCAGAGCGACTCCTCGAACCCATGAAATCGTGCGTGCCTGATTTTTACCATATACAGATAGTCCCCGCGTTTCTTAAAATAAAATATAAGAAACGATTTGAGCCTCGAATTTCTGGTGTCCCTGATAATGACATCATCCTCGTGACGTCAGCGTTCGAGGTGACTGAAACGTCTCATCAGTTCGTTTTCCCAAAACATTAAATGTGTGCCAGTGGTGGTCGACCACTAACGCCGTCGAAACGTTGTTGCTTACCTATAAATACAAGGTTCTTCATTCCAGTAAGGACTTTACTTCCTCTTTGCAACTTCTCTGATCTCTTCTTCCCTTCATCTCTTCCTCCTTCGCTACTAGCTTCTCCGCATTTTTAGTGCCAAAAAATCATCAAACTGATCACCCACAACTATGCCTTATAAAAAGGATAAAGCAGCTGCTGCAAATATAATCCAATTTAAGTCTAGAATCGAATCCATAGAGAACTAACCTATTCGCTACAACTCTTAATAGTGCTAGTAACAAGCTCAGACAATTTCCGGATGCAAGATTTTTTTATCAATAAACAGTGGAATTTATTTAGCTAAAGTAAAATGATAATAAAACTAACAATAATCAAGAATAAAGATGAATTCCAGGGTAGAAAGATCTAGGGTATTGATTTCTTCAATTTCTGGATTAATTCTTAACTCTTAAGCTATAATCTCGTCGTAATACTCTATAAGGATTATGAGTTATGAGCTATCATAATCATCTCTCGATCAATTACAATAATTTACTAGAAGCATTCTTTCGAACTACTCTAGCTAACAATTTATGCAACTCAGAATTATCCCACCAAAGCTTTGTTATTTATAAATCCACTTTTAAATTCAAGTAATTAATCTCTTCAATTACTCAAAAGTGGTGTTGTTCAACAACAATCTAACCAAGTATTCTTTCTCAAATAACATAAGAAAATTAGACACGATTAATCAAGGGCCCATTCGATTAATCACAATACAAAACGTAGTTGAATAATCATAGCACAAACACGACTCGATTATATCAGAATAAGACAAAGCAATAATATGGTTCATGATTCACAATTAGTGGTAAAAAGAAGAAGAAATAAAAATTCTAAAGATGGCTTGATCTCCTCTCACTTGTTCTTGCCTTCAATTGAGTCTAAAACAAGCTTAAACTTACTCTTGGGCGAGTTTTGGGTTCTTATAGGTTTAGGTTAATTGCCCAGGAATTTACACTTTAGCCCTTGAAAACTTCCGATGTTAAATCCTCGACCGCAGTCGCGGTCTCGGGTCCGCGGTCGTCCACTAACTTTCTATTTTTGCACCGCGTTCCATCGCGCCAAGGTCCGCGGACCTGGATTTCACTTTTTTCTTTGTCTTTTCTTTCTCTTTTTCATCCGAGCTATCTGTCACGACCCAAATTTCCCCTCCGTTGGGTGTCGTGATGGCACCTAGTCTTAAGAACTAGGTAAGCCTAACATTTATAAAATAGCGACAATAATAAATAAAATCTAATATTTTATGAAAAAGAATTCTTTATACAATGAGCATATTCCCATAACACGTTAGTACAAGTCATAAGCTCTACAAAGTTTACTACAATTTCTAAATACAACTATTTGGAAGTAAGTAAAAATAGTGTAGATAAAAAATAGGAAGGTGACTCCGAAGCCTGCGAATGCAGCAACAGGTTACCTTGAGTCTCCTCAGTAAGGATCCGCACAGCTACTAACGACCAATACCTAGATCTGCACAAAAATGTGCAGAAGTGTAGTATGAGCACACCATAGGGATGTCCGTAAGTATTAAGAATAACCTCAGTGAAGTAGTGACGAGGACTAGTCAAGACACCCACTGATCTAATAAACTGAACAAGCATAAGTATAGAAAATAACAGAATCATTACCTCAATCTATTATCTACACAATATGGCTAACAACAGAATGACTACAATAAGGAAGGAAAAACAGCAAACAACAACGGATCACCAAAATAATACACCGAAGGATGGACGGGAACACATCCCAAGTCCGGAAATCTTAACACAATAAGGGCAAGTAGTAACTCAGCACTGCATTCGTCTCCACATCAGGCCTTCGCCACAAATCCCAATAAATTGGTCAAAATCTTCGAGTGTAAACTTTCACCCGCAAGTTTTTATATTGAAATCTTTAAGGTAAAAATCCTTTTCAAATATACTTTTTCAAAGAAAATGTCCTTCAAACATAGTTTTATTCAAGATAAATGACTTTCCAAAGAAATGTCTTTCAGACATAGTTTCTTTAATAAGATCTATCGGGATCCCGTTCCGTAGTTCCAAATTTATCATAATATACAGAGGATCTCCCGGAATACGTCTGTAGTCCCAAAATAATATGCAGTGCTGGAGGATATCCCTGAATACGTCTGCAGTCCCAAATTAAATATGCAGTACATGAGGATCTCCCGGAATACGTCCGTAGTCCCAATTTAAATATGCAGTACAGGGGGATCTCCTGGAATACGTTGATAAGTGGTGATTTTACCACTCGTTTTATCCTCTTTTCGTTAGATTTTGCGTCTCTCAATGATAAC